>JAWPHD010014049.1:0-63891 GCA_037043455.1 Cyrtodaria siliqua
ATGGGACATTTAAACTAGGATTTGTGTTGTAAGGCAGTAATGGGACATTTAAACTAGGATTTGTGCTGTAAGGCTGACAAGGGACATTTAAATTAGAATTTGTGTTGTAAGGCATACAAGGGACATTCAAACTAGGATTTGTGTTGTTAGACAGACATGGGACACTTAAACTAGGACTTGTGTTGTTAGGCAGACAAGGGACATTTAAACTAGGATTTCTGTTGTAAGGCAGACATGGGACATTTAAACTTGGATTTCTGTTGTAAGGCAGACATTTTAGACTAGGATTTGTGTTGTAAGGCAGACAAGGGACATTTAAACTAGGATTTGTGTTTTAAGGCAGACATGGGACATTTAAACTAGGATTTGTGTTGTAAGGCAGGCAAGGGACATTTAAAATATGATTTCTGTTGTGAGGCAGACATGGGACATTTAAATTAAGATTTGTGTTGTAAGGCAGACATTTTAGACTTAGATTTGTGTTGTAAGGCAGACAGTGGACATTTAAACTAGGATTTGTGTTGTTAGGCAGACAAGGGACATTTAAACTAGGATTTGTGTTGTTAGGCTGACAAGGAATATTTATACTGGGATTTGTGTTGTAAGGCAGACAAGGGACATTTAAACTAGGATTTGTGTTATAAGGCAGACATTTTAGACTACGATTTGTGTTGTAAGGCAGCCAAGGCACATTTAAACTAGAATTTTTGTTGTAAGGCAGACAAGGGACATTTAAACTGGATTTTTTGTTGTAAGGCAGACATTTTAGAATAGGATTTGTGTTGTAAGGCAGACAAGGGACATTTAAACTAGGATTTGTGTTTTAAGGCAGACATGGGACATTTAAACTAGGATCTGTGTTGTAAGGCAGACATGGGACATTTAAACTAGGATTTGTGTTGTTAGGCAGACAAGGGACATTTAAACTAGGATTTGTGTTGTTAGGCTGACAAGGGACATTTATACTAGGATTTGTGTTGTAAGGCAGACAAGGGACATCTAAACTAGGATTTGTAAGGATGACAAGGGACATTTAAACTAGGATTTGTTTTGTAAGGCAGACATTTTAGACTAAGATTTGTTTTGTAAGGCAGACATAGGACATTTAAATTAGGATGTGTGCTGTTAGGCAGACAAGGGACATTTAAACCAGGATTTGTGTTGTAAGGCAGAGATGTGACATTTAAACTAGGATTTGTGCTGTAAGGCTGACAAGAGACATTTAAACTATGATTTGTGCTGTAAGGCAGAGATGGGACATTTATACTAGGATTTGTGTTGTAAGGCAGACAAGGGACATCTAACTAGGATTTGTAAGGCTGACAAGGGACATTTAAACTAGGATTTGTGTTGTAAGGCAGACATTTTAGACTAAGATTTGTTTTGTAAGGCAGTCATAGGACATTTAAATTAGGATTTGTGTTGTAAGGCAGCCAAGGGAGATTTAAACTAGAATTTTTGTTGTAAGGCGGACAAGGGACATTTAAACTAGATTTTTTGTTGTAAGGCAGACAAGGGACATTTAAACTAGGATTTGTGTTGTAAGGCAGACATGGGACATTTAAACTAGGATTTGTGCTGTAAGGCTGACAAGGAACATTTAAACAAGGATTTGTTTTGTAAGGCAGACAAGGGACATTTAAACTAGGATTTCTGTTGTAAGGCAGACAAGGGACATTTAAACTAGGATTTGTGTTATAAGGCAGACATTTTAGACTAGGATTTGTTTTGTAAGGCAGACACGGGACATTTAAATTAGGATTTGTGTTGTAAGGCAGACAAGGGACATTTAAACCAGGATTTGTGTTGTAAGGCAGAGATGGGACATTTAAACTAGGATTTGTGTTGTAAGGCAGACAAGGGACATTTAAACTAGGATTTCTGTTGTAAGGCTGACACGGGACATTTTAACTAGGATTTGTGTTGTAAGGCTGACAAGGGACATTTAAAACTGGATTTGTAAGGCTGACAAGGGACATTTAAACTAAGATTTGTGCTGTAAGGCAGACAAGGGACATTTAAACTAGGATTTGTGCTTAAGGTAGACATTGGACATTTAAACTAGGATTTGTGTTGTAAGGCAGACAAGGGACATTTAAACTAGGATGTGTGTTGTAAGGCAGACAAGGGACATTTAAACTAGGATTTGTGTTGTAAGGCTGACACGGGACATTTTAACTAGGATTTGTGTTGTAAGGCTGACAAGGGACATTTAAAACTGGATTTGTAAGGCTGACAATGGACATTTAAACTAAGATTTGTGCTGTAAGGCAGACAAGGGACATTTAAACTAGGATTTGTGCTTAAGGTAGACATTGGACATTTGAACTAGGATTTGTGCTGTAAAGCAGACAAGGGACATTTCAACTAGGATTTGTGCTGTTAGGCAGACAAGGGACATTTATACTAGGATTTGTGTTGTAAGGCAGACAAGGAACATTTAAACTAGGATTTGTGTTGTAAGGCTGCCAAGCTATATTTAAACTAGGATTTGTGCTGTTAGGCAGACAAACGACATTGAAACTAGGATTTGAGCTGTTAGGCAGACAAGGGACATTTAAATTAGGATTTGTGTTGTAAGGCTGACAAGGGACATTTAAACTAGGATTTGTGTTGTAAGGCAGACAAGTGACATTTAAACTAGGATTTGTGTTGTAAGGCAGACATGGGACATTTAAACTAGGATTTGTGTTGTTAGGCAGACAAGGGACATTTAAACTACGATTTGTGTTATAAGGCAGACATGGGAAATTTAAACTAGGATTTGTGTTGTTAGATAGACAAGGGACATTTAAACTAGGATTTGTGTTGTTAGGCTGACAAGGGACATTTATACTAGGATTTGTGTTGTAAGGCAGACAAGGGACATCTAAACTAGGATTTGTAAGGCTGACAAGGGACATTTAAACTAGGATTTGTGTTGTAAGGCAGACATTTTAGACTAAGATTTGTTTTGTAAGGCAGACATAGGACATTTAAATTAGGATTTGTGTTGTAAGGCAGCCTAGGGACATTTAAACTAGAATTTTTGTTGTAAGGCAGACAAGGGACATTTAAAATAGGATTTGTAATGTAAGGCTGACAAGGGACATTTAAACTAGGTTTTGTGGTGTAAGGTAGACAAGGGACATTTAAACTAGGATTTGTGTTGTAAGGCTGACAAGGGACATTTAAACTAGGATGTGTGTTGTAAGGCAGACATTTTAGACTAAGATGTGTGTTGTAAGGCAGACATGGGACATTTAATCTAGGATTTGTGTTGTAAGGCATACATGGGACATTTAAAATAGGATTTGTGTTGTAAGGCAGGAAAGGGACATTTAAACTAGGATTTGTGTTGTAAGGCAGACATGGGACCTTTAAATTAGGATTTGTGTTGTAAGGCAGACATGGGACATTTAAACTAGGATTTGTGCTGTAAGGCTGACAATGGACATTTAAACTAGAATGTGTGTTGTAAGGCAGACAAGGGACATTTAAACTAGGATTTGTGTTGTAAGGCAGACATGGGACATTTAACTAGGACTTGTGTTGTTAGGCAGACAAGGGACATTTAAACTAAGATTTCTGTTGTAAGGCAGACATGGGACATTTAAACTAGGATTTGTGTTTTAAGGCAGACATGGGACATTTAAACTAGGATTTGTGTTGTAAGGCAGACAAGGGACATTTTAACTAGGATTTGTGTTTTAAGGCAGACATGGGACATTTAAACTAGGATTTGTGTTGTAAGGCAGACATGGGACATTTAAACTAGGATTTGTGTTGTAAGGCAGACAAGGGACATTTAAAAAGAGTATGATAATGGACCTTTGGAAACGGCCGAGCACGACACATACGAAATATTGCCTTCTCGGTTTGATTGAGACTGTTCATGAGCGGTAGTGAACTATGCTAGCTTCCGCTCGCGCCCTCTAGCCCGGGTTGAGCAGAACTAATATTCATTAAATCAATAGTACACTAGGATTTATGTTGTAAGGCAGACAAGGGCCATTTAAACTAGGATTTGTGTTGTAAGGCTGACAAGGGACATTTAAACTAGGATTTGTGGTGTTAGGCAGACAAGGGACATTTAAACTATAATTTGTGTTGGAAGGCATACACGGGACATTTAATCTAGGATTTGTGTTGTAAGGCTGACAAGGGACATTTAAACTAGGATGTGTGTTGTAAGGCAGACATTTTAGACTAAGATTTGTGTTGTAAGGCAGACATGGGACTTTCAAACTAGGATTTGTGTTGTAAGGCAGGCAAGGGACATTTAAACTAGGATTTGTATTGTAAGGCAGACATGGGACATTTAAACTAGGATTTGTGTTGTAAGGCAGTAATGGGACATTTAAACTAGGATTTGTGCTGTAAGGCTGACAAGGGACATTTAAATTAGAATTTGTGTTGTAAGGCATACAAGGGACATTCAAACTAGGATTTGTGTTGTTAGACAGACATGGGACACTTAAACTAGGACTTGTGTTGTTAGGCAGACAAGGGACATTTAAACTAGGATTTCTGTTGTAAGGCAGACATGGGACAATCAAACTTGGATTTCTGTTGTAAGGCAGACATTTTAGACTAGGATTTGTGTTGTAAGGCAGACAAGGGACATTTAAACTAGGATTTGTGTTTTAAGGCAGACATGGGACATTTAAACTAGGATTTGTGTTGTAAGGCAGGCAAGGGACATTTAAAATATGATTTCTGTTGTGAGGCAGACATGGGACATTTAAATTAAGATTTGTGTTGTAAGGCAGACATTTTAGACTTAGATTTGTGTTGTAAGGCAGACAGTGGACATTTAAACTAGGATTTGTGTTGTTAAGCAGACAAGGGACATTTAAACTAGGATTTGTGTTGTTAGGCTGACAAGGAATATTTATACTGGGATTTGTGTTGTAACGCAGACAAGGGACATTTAAACTAGGATTTGTGTTATAAGGCAGACATATTAGACTACGATTTGTTTTGTAAGGCAGACACGGGACATTTAAATTAGGATTTGTGTTGTAAGGCAGACAAGGGACATTTAAACCAGGATTTGTGTTGTAAGGCAGAGATGGGACATTTAAACTAGGATTTGTGTTGTAAGGCTGACAAGGGACATTTAAACTAGGATTTGTGTTGTAAGGCGGACAAGGGACATTTAAACTAGGATTTGTGTTGTAAGGCAGACAAGGGACATTTAAACTAGGATTTGTGTTGTAAGGCTGACATGGGACATTTAAACTAGGATTTGTGCTGTAAGGCAGACAAGGGACATTTAAAAAGAATATGATAATGGACCTTTGGAAACGTCCGAGCACGACACATACGAAATATTGCAGTCTCGGTTTGATTGAGACTGTTCATGAGCGGTAGTGATCTATGCTAGCTACCGCTCGCACCCTCTAGCCCGGGTTGAGCAGAACTAAATATTCATAAAATCAATAGTACACTGGGATTTGTGTTGTAAGGCAGACAAGGGACATTTAAACTAGGTTTTGTGTTGTAAGGCTGACAAGGGACATTTAAACTAGGATTTGTGTTGTAAGGCAGACAAGGGACATTTAAACTAGGACTTGTGTTGTTAGGCAGTCAAGGGATATTTAAACTAGGATTTCTGTTGTAAGGCAGACATGGGACATTTAAACTAGGATTTCTGTTGTAAGGCAGACATTTTAGACTAGGATTTCTGTTGTAAGGCAGACATGGGACATTTAAATTAGCATGTGTGCTGTTAGGCAGACAAGGGACATTTAAACCAGGATTCGTGTTGTAAGGCAGAGATGGGGCATTTAAATTAGGATTTGTGCTGTAAGGCTGACAAGGGACATTTAAACTAGGATTTGTGTTGTAAGGCAGACATTTTAGACTAAGATTTGTTTTGTAAGGCAGACATAGGACATTTAAATTAGGATTTGTGTTGTAAGGCAGCCAAGGCACATTTAAACTAGACTTTTTGTTGTAAGGCAGACAAGGGACATTTAAACTGGATTTTTTGTTGTAAGGCAGACATTTTAGAATAGGATTTGTGTTGTAAGGCAGACAAGGGACATTTAAACTAGGATTTGTGTTTTAAGGCAGACATGGGACATTTAAACTAGGATCTGTGTTGTAAGGCAGACATGGGACATTTAAACTAGGATTTGTGTTGTTAGGCTGACAAGGAACATTTATACTAGGATTTGTGTTGTAAGGCAGACAAGGGACATCTAAACTAGGATTTGTAAGGCTGACAAGGGACATTTAAACTAGGATTTGTGTTGTAAGGCAGACATTTTAGACTAAGATTTGTTTTGTAAGGCAGACATAGGACATTTAAATTAGGATGTATGCTGTTAGGCAGACAAGGGACATTTAAACCAGGATTTGTGTTGTAAGGCAGAGATGTGACATTTAAACTAGGATTTGTGCTGTAAGGCTGACAAGAGACATTTAAACTATGATTTGTGCTGTAAGGCAGAGATGGGACATTTAAACTAGGATTTGTGTTGTTAGGCAGACAAGGGACATTTAAACTAGGATTTGTGTTGTAAGGCAGACATTTTAGACTAAGATTTGTTTTGTAAGGCAGACATAGGACATTTAAATTAGGATGTGTGCTGTTAGGCAGACAAGGGACATTTAAACCAGGATTTGTGTTGTAAGGCAGAGATGGGACATTTAAACTAGGATTTGTGCTATAAGGCTGACAAGGGACATTTAAACTATGATTTGTGTTGTAAGGCAGAGATGGGACATTTAAACTAGGATTTGTGTTGTTAGGCAGACAAGGGACATTTAAACTAGGATTTGTGTTGTTAGGCTGACAAGGGACATTTATACTAGGATTTGTGTTGTAAGGCAGACAAGGGACATCTAACTAGGATTTGTAAGGCTGACAAGGGACATTTAAACTAGGATTTGTGTTGTAAGGCAGACATTTTAGACTAAGATTTGTTTTGTAAGGCAGTCATAGGACATTTAAATTAGGATTTGTGTTGTAAGGCAGCCAAGGGAGATTTAAACTAGAATTTTTGTTGTAAGGCAGACAAGGGACATTTAAACTAGATTTTTTGTTGTAAGGCAGACAAGGGACATTTAAACTAGGATTTGTGTTGTAAGGCAGACATGGGACATTTAAACTAGGATTTGTGCTGTAAGGCTGACAAGGAACATTTAAACAAGGATTTGTGTTGTAAGGCAGACAAGGGACATTTAAACTAGGATTTCTGTTGTAAGGCAGACACGGGACATTTAAATTAGGATTTGTGTTGTAAGACAGACAAGGGACATTTAAACCAGGATTTGTGTTGTAAGGCAGAGATGGGACATTTAAACTAGGATTTGTGTTGTAAGGCTGACAAGGGACATTTAAACTAGGATTTCTGTTGTAAGGCGGACAAGGGACATTTAAACTAGGATTTGTGTTGTTAGGCAGACATGGGACATTTAAACTTGGATTTGTGCTGTAAGGCAGACAAGGGACATTTAAAAAGAATATGATAATGGACCTTTGGAAACGGCCGAGCAAGACACATACGAAATATTGCAGTCTCGGTTTGTTTGAGACTGTTCATGAGCGGTAGTGAACTATGCTAGCTACCGCTCGCACCCTCTAGCCCGGGTTGAGCAGAACTAAATATTCATAAAATCAATAGTACACTGGGATTTGTGTTGTAAGGCAGACAAGGGACATTTAAACTAGGTTTTGTGTTGTAAGGCTGACAAGGGACATTTAAACTAGGATTTGTGTTGTAAGGCAGACAAAGGACATTTAATCTAGGATTTGTGTTGTAAGGCTGACAAGGGACATTTCAACTAGGATGTGTGTTGTAAGGCAGACATTTTAGACTAAGATTTGTGTTGTAAGGCAGACGTGGGACATTTAAACTAGGATTTGTGTTGTAAGGCAGACATGGGACATTTAAACTAGGATTTGTGTTGTAAGGCAGGTAAGGGACATTTAAACTAGGATTTGTGTTGTATGGCAGACTTTGGGACATTTAAACTAGGATTTGTGTTGTAAGGCAGACATGGGACATTTAAACTAGCATTTGTGCTGTAAGGCTGACAAGGGACATTTAAACTAGAATTTGTGTTGTTAGGCAGACAAGGGACATTTAAACTAGGATTTGTGTTGTAAGGCAGACATGGGACATTTAAACTAGGACTTGTGTTGTTAGGCAGTCAAGTGATATTTAAACTAGGATTTCTGTTGTAAGGCAGACATGGGACATTTAAACTAGGATTTGTGTTGTAAGGCCGACATGGGACATTTAATCTAGGATTTGTGTTGTAAGGCAGGAAACGGACATTTAAACTAGGATTTATGTTGTAAGGCAGACATGGGACCTTTAAACTAGGATTTGTGTTGTAAGGCAGACATGGGACATTTAAACTAGGATTTGTGCTGTAAGGCTGACAAGGGACATTTAAACTAGAATTTGTGTTGTAAGGCAGACATGGGACATTTAAATTAGGATGTGTGCTGTTAGGCAGACAAGGGACATTTAAACCAGGATTTGTGTTGTAAGGCAGAGATGGGGCATTTAAATTAGGATTTGTGCTGTAAGGCTGACAAGGAACATTTAAACTAGGATTTGTGTTGTAAGGCAGACATTTTAGACTAAGATTTGTTTTGTAAGGCAGACATAGGACATTTAAATTAGGATTTGTGTTGTAAGGCAGCCATGGCGCATTTAAACTAGAATTTTTGTTGTAAGGCAGACAAGGGATATTTAAACTGGATTATTTGTTGTAATGCAGACATTTTAGACTAGGATTTGTGTTGTAAGGCAGACAAGGGACATTTAAACTAGGATTTGTGTTTTAAGGCAGAAATGGGACATTTAAACTAGGATCTGTGTTGTAAGGCAGACATGGGACATTTAAACTAGGATTTGTGTTGTTAGGCAGACAAGGGACATTTAAACTAGAATTTGTGTTGTTAGGCTGACAAGGGACATTTATACTAGGATTTGTGTTGTAAGGCAGTCAAGGGACATTTAAACTAGGATTTGTGTTGTAAGGCAGACATTTTAGACTAAGATTTGTTTTGTAAGGCAGACATAGGACATTTAAATTAGGATGTGTGCTGTTAGGCAGACAAGGGACATTTAAACCAGGATTTGTGTTGTAAGGCAGAGATGGGACATTTAAACTAGGATTTGTGCTGTAAGGCTGACAAGGGACATTTAAACTATGATTTGTGATGTAAGGCAGAGATGGGACATTTAAACTAGGATTTGTGTTGTTAGGCAGACAAGGGACATTTAAACTAGGATTTGTGTTGTAAGGCAGACATTTTAGACTAAGATTTGTTTTGTATGGCAGACATAGGAAATTTAAATTAGGAGGTGTGCTGTTAGGCAGACAAGGGACATTTAAACCAGGATTTGTGTTGTAAGGCAGAGATGGGACATTTAAACTAGGATTTGTCCTATAAGGCTGACAAGGGACATTTAAACTATGATTTGTGTTGTAAGGCAGAGATGGGTCATTTAAACTAGGATTTGTGTTGTTAGGCAGACACGGGACATTTAAACTAGGATTTGTGTTGTTAGGCTGACAAGGGACATTTATACTAGGATTTGTGTTGTAAGGCAGACAAGGGACATCTAACTAGGATTTGTAAGGCTGACAAGGGACATTTAAACTAGGATTTGTGTTGTAAGGCAGACATTTTAGACTAAGATTTGTTTTGTAAGGCAGTCATAGGACATTTAAATTAGGATTTGTGTTGTAAGGCAGACATGGGACATTTAAACTAGGATTTGTGCTGTAAGGCTGACAAGGAACATTTAAACAAGGATTTGTGTTGTAAGGCAGACAAGGGACATTTAAACTAGGATTTCTGTTGTAAGGCAGACAAGGGACATTTAAACTAGGATTTGTGTTGTAAGGCAGACATGGGACATTTAAACTAGGATTTGTGCTGTAAGGCTGACAAGGAACATTTAAACAAGGATTTGTGTTGTAAGGCAGACAAGGGACATTTAAACTAGGAGTTCTGTTGTAAGGCAGACAAGGGACATTTAAACTAGGATTTGTGTTGTAAGGCAGACATGGGACATTTAAACTAGGATTTGTGTTGTAAGGCAGACAAGGGACATTTAAAAAGAGTATGATAATGGACCTTTGGAAACGGCCAAGCACGACACATACGAAATATTGCAGTCTCGGTTTGATTGAGACTGTTCATGAGCGATAGTGAACTAATGAGCGATAGTGAACTATGCTAGCTACCGCTCACGCCCTCTAGCCCCGGGTTGAGCAGAACTCAATATTCATAAAATCAATAGTACACTAGGATTTGTGTTGTAAGGCAGACAAGGGACATTTTAAATAGGATTTGTAATGTAAGGCTGACAAGGGACATTTCAACTAGGATTTGTGGTGTAAGGCAGACAAGGGACATTTAAACTAGGATTTGTGTTGTAAGGCATACAAGGGACATTTAATCTAGGATTTGTGTTGAAAGGCTGACAAGGGACATTTAAACTAGGATGTGTGTTGTAAGGCAGACATTTTAGACTAAGATGTGTGTTGTAAGGCAGACATGGGACATTTAATCTAGGATTTGTGTTGTAAGGCAGACATGGGACATTTAATCTAGGATTTGTGTTGTAAGGCAGGAAACGGACATTTTAACTAGGATTTGTGTTGTAAGGCAGACATGGGACCTTTAAACTAGGATTTGTGTTGTAAGGCAGACATGGGACATTTAAACTAGGATTTGTGCTGTAAGGCTGACAAGGGACATTTAAATTAGAATTTGTGTTGTAAGGCAGACAAGGGACATAACTAGGATTTGTGTTGTAAGGCAGACATGGGACATTTAAACTAGGACTTGTGTTGTTAGGCAGACAAGGGACATTTAAACTAGGATTTGTGTTGTTAGGCAGACAAGGGACATTTAAACTAGGATTTGTGTTGTTAGGCTGACAAGGGACATTTAAACTAAGATATGTGTTGTAAGGCAGACAAGGGACATCTAAACTAGGATTTGTAAGGCTGACAAGGGACATTTAAACTAGGATTTGTGTTGTAAGGCAGACATTTTAGACTAAGATTTGTTTTGTAAGGCAGACATAGGACATTTAAATTAGGATTTGTGTTGTAAGGCAGCCAAGGGACATTTAAACTAGAATTTTTGTTATAAGGCAGACAAGGGACATTTAAACTAGATTTTTTGTTGTAAGGCAGACAAGGAACATTAAAACTAGGATTTGTGTTGTAAGGCTGACATGGGACATTTAAACTAGGATTTGTGCTGTAAGGCTGACAAGGAACATTTAAACAAGGATTTGTGTTGTAAGGCAGACAAGGGACATTTAAACTAGGATTTCTGTTGTAAGGCAGACAAGGGACATTTAAACTAGGATTTGTGTTGTAAGACAGACATGGGACATTTAAACTAGGATTTGTGTTGTAAGGCAGACAAGGGACATTTAAAAAGAGTATGATAATGGACCTTTGGAAACGGCCGAGCACGACACATACGAAATATTGCAGTCTCGGTTTGATTGAGACTGTTTATGAGCGATAGTGAACTATGCTAGCTACCGCTCACGCCCTCTAGCCCCGGGTTTAGCAGAACTCAATATTCATAAAATCAATAGTACACTAGGATTTGTGTTGTAAGGTAGACAAAGGACATTTAAAATAGGATTTGTAATGTAAGGCTGACAAGGGACATTTCAACTAGGATTTGTGGTGTCAGGCAGACAAGGGACATTTAAAAAGAGTATGATAATGGACCTTTGGAAACGGCCGAGCACGACACATACGAAATATTGCAAGTCTCGGTTTGATTGAGACTGTTCATGAGCGATAGTGAACTATGCTAGCTACCGCTCACGCCCTCTAGCCCCGGGTTGAGCAGAACTCAATATTCATAAAATCAATAGTACACTAGGATTTGTGTTGTAAGGCAGACAAGGGACATTTTAAATAGGATTTGTAATGTAAGGCTGACAAGGGACATTTCAACTAGGATTTGTGGTGTAAGGCAGACAAGGGACATTTAAACTAGGATTTGTGTTGTAAGGCATACAAGGGACATTTAATCTAGGATTTGTGTTGAAAGGCTGACAAGGGGACATTTAAACTAGGATGTGTGTTGTAAGGCAGACATTTTAGACTAAGATGTGTGTTGTAAGGCAGACATGGGACATTTAATCTAGGATTTGTGTTGTAAGGCAGACATGGGACATTTAATCTAGGATTTGTGTTGTAAGGCAGGAAAACGGACATTTTAACTAGGATTTGTGTTGTAAGGCAGACATGGGACCTTTAAACTAGGATTTGTGTTGTTAGGCAGACAAGGGGACATTTAAACTAGGATTTGTGTTGTTAGGCTGACAAGGGACATTTAAACTAAGATATGTGTTGTAAGGCAGACAAGGGACATCTAAACTAGGATTTGTAAGGCTGACAAGGGACATTTAAACTAGGATTTGTGTTGTAAGGCAGACATTTTAGACTAAGATTTGTTTTGTAAGGCAGACATAGGACATTAAAATTAGGATTTGTGTTGTAAGGCAGCCAAGGGACATTTAAACTAGAATTTTTGTTATAAGGCAGACAAGGGACATTTAAACTAGATTTTTTGTTGTAAGGCAGACAAGGAACATTAAAACTAGGATTTGTGTTGTAAGACTGACATGGGACATTTAAACTAGGATTTGTGCTGTAAGGCTGACAAGGAACATTTAAACAAGGATTTGTGTTGTAAGGCAGACAAGGGACATTTAAACTAGGATTTCTGTTGTAAGGCAGACAAGGGACATTTAAACTAGGATTTGTGTTGTAAGACAGACATGGGACATTTAAACTAGGATTTGTGTTGTAAGGCAGACAAGGGACATTTAAAAAGAGTATGATAATGGACCTTTGGAAACGGCCGAGCACGACACATACGAAATATTGCAGTCTCGGTTTGATTGAGACTGATTATGAGCGATAGTGAACTATGCTAGCTACCGCTCACGCCCTCTAGCCCCGGGTTGAGCAGAACTCAATATTCATAAAATCAATAGTACACTAGGATTTGTGTTGTAAGGTAGACAAAAGACATTTAAAATAGGATTTGTAATGTAAGGCTGACAAGGGACATTTCAACTAGGATTTGTGGTGTCAGGCAGACAAGGGACATTTAAACTAGGATTTGTGTTGTAAGGCATACAAGGGACATTTAATCTAGGATTTGTGTAGTAAGGCAGACAATGGACATTTAAACTAGTATTTATGCTGTCAGGCAGACAAGGGACATTTAAACTAAGAGTTCTGTTGTAAGGCAGACAAGGGACATTTAAAAAGAGTATGATAATGGACCTTTAGAAACAGCCGAGCACGAGCCATACGAAATATTGCAGTCTCTGTTTGATTGAGACTAATTATGAGCGGTAGTGAACTATGCTAGCTACCGCTCACGCCCTCTAGCCCCGGGTTGAGCAGAACTCAATATTCATAAAATCAATAGTACACTAGGATTTATGTTGTAAGGCAGACAAGGGACATTTAAACTAGGATTTGTGTTGTAAGGCTGAAAAGGGACATTTAAACTAGGATTTGTGGTGTAAGGCAAACAAGGGACATTTAAACTAGGATTTGTGTTGGAAGTCATACAAGGGACATGCAATCTAGGATTTGTGTTGTAAGGCTGACAAGGGACATTTAAACTAGGATGTGTGTTGTAAGGCATACATTTTAGACTAAGATTTGTGTTGTAATGCAGACATGGGACATTTAAACTAGGATTTGTGTTGTAAGGCAGGCAAGGGACATTTAAACTATGATTTCTGTTGTGAGGCAGACATGGGACATTTAAACTAGGATTTGTGTTGTAAGGCAGGCAAGGGACATTTAAACTAGGATTTGTGTTGTAAGGCAGACATGGGACATTTAAACTAGGATTTGTGTTGTAAGGCAGACATGGAACATTTAAACTAGGATTTGTGCTGTAAGGCTGGCAAGGGACATTTAAACTAGAATTTGTGTTGTAAGGCATACAAGGGACATTTAAACTAGGATTTGTGTTGTTAGACAGACATGGGACATTTAAACTAGGACTTGTGTTGTTAGGCAGACAAGGGACATTTAAACTAGGATTTCTGTTGTGAGGCAGACATGGGACATTTAAACAAGGATTTCTGTTGTAAGGCAGACTTTTTAGACTAGGATTTGTGTTGTAAGGCAGATAAGGGACATTTAAACTAGGATTTGTGTTTTAAGGCAGACATGGGACATTTAAACTAGGATTTGTGTTGTGAGGCAGACATGGGACATTTAAATTAAGATTTGTGTTGTAAGGCAGACATTTTAGACGTATATTTGTGTTGCAAGGCAGACAGTGGACATTTAAACTAGGATTTGTGTTGTTAGGCTGACAAGGGACATTTATACTAGGATTTGTGTTGTAAGGCAGACAAGGGACATTTAAACTAGGATTTAGTGTTATAAGGCAGATATTTTAGACTACGATTTGTTTTGTAAGGCAGACAGGGGACATTTAAATTAGGATTTGTGTTGTACGGCAGACAAGGGACATTTAAACCAGGATGTGTGTTGTAAGGCAGAGATGGGACATATAAACTAGGATTTGTGCTGTAAGGGTGACAAGGGACATTTAAACTAGCATTTGTGTTGTAAGGCAGACAAGGGGAATTTAAACTTGGATTTGTGTTGTAAGGCAGACAAGGGACATTTAAACTAGGATTTGTGTTGAAAGGCAGACATGGGACATTTAAACTAGGATTTCTGTTGTAATGCAGACATTTTAGACTAGGATTTGTGTTGTAAGGCAGACATGGGACATTTAAATTAGGATGTGTGCTGTTAGGCAGACAAGGGACATTTAAACCAGGATTTTTGTTGTAAGGCAGAGATGGGACATTTAAACTAGGATTTGTGCTGTAAGGCTGACAAGGGACATTTAAACTAGGATTTGTGTTGTAAGGCAGACAAGGGACATTTAAACTAGGATTTGTGTTGTAAGGCAGACAAGGGACATTTAAACTAGGATTTGTGTTGTAAGGCAGACATGGGACATTTAAAGTAGGATTTGTGTTGTAAGGCAGACAAGGGACATTTAAAAAGAATATGATAATGGACCTTTGGAAATGGCCGAGCACGACACATACGAAATATTGCAGTTTCGGTTTGATTGAGACTGTTCATGAGCGGTAGTAAACTATGCTAGCTACCGCTCGCGCCCTCTAGCCCAGGTTGAGCAAAACTTAATATTCATAAAATCAATAGTACACTGGGATTTGTGTTGTAAGGCAGACAAGGGACATTTAAACTAGGATTTGTGTTGTAAGGCTGACAAGGGACATTTAAACTAGGATGTGTGCTGTAAGGCTGACAAGGGACATTTAAACTAGGATTTGTGCTGTAAGACAGACAAGGCACATTTAAACTAGGATGTGTGTTGTAAGGCAGTCATTTTAGACTAAGATATGCGTTGTAATGCAGACATTCGACATTTAAAATAGGATTTGTGTTGTAAGGCAGACATGGGACATTTAAACTAGGATTTGTGTTGTAAGGCAGGAAAGGGACATTTAAACTAGGATTTGTGTTGTAAGGCAGACATAGGACATTTAAACTAGGATTTGTGTTGTAAGGCAGACATGGGACATTTAAACTAGGATTTGTGCTGTAAGACAGACAAGGCACATTTAAACTAGGATGTGTGTTGTAAGGCAGTCATTTTAGACTAAGATATGTGTTGTAATGCAGACATTCGACATTTAAACTAGGATTTGTGTTGTAAGGCAGACATGGGACATTTAAACTAGGATTTGTGTTGTAAGGCAGGAAAGGGACATTTAAACTAGGATTTGTGTTGTAAGGCAGACATGGGACATTTAAACTAGGATTTGTGTTGTAAGGCAGACATGGGACATTTAAACTAGGATTTGTGTTGTAAGGCAGACATGGGACATTTAAACTAGGATTTGTGTTGTAAGGCAGGAAAGGGACATTTAAACTAGGATTTGTGTTGTAAGGCAGACATGGGACATTTAAACTAGGATTTGTGTTGTAAGGCAGACATGGGACATTTAAACTAGGATTTGTGTTGTAAGGCAGACATGGGACATTTAAACTAGGATTTGTGTTGTAAGGCAGACATTTTAGACTAGGATTTGTGTTGTAAGGCAGACAAGGGACATTTAAACTAGGATTTGTGTTTTAAGGCAGACATGGGACATTTAAACTAGGATTTGTGTTGTAAGGCAGGCAATAGACATTTAAACAATGATTTCTGTTGTGAGGCAGACATGGGACATTTAAATTAAGATTTTTGTTGTAAGGCAGACATTTTAGACTAAGATTTGTGTTGTAAGGCAGACAGTGGACATTTAAACTAGGAATTGTGTTGTTAGGCAGACCAGGGACATTTAAACTAGGATTTGTGTTGTTAGTCTGACAAGGGACATTTATACTAGGATTTGTGTTGTAAGGCAGACAAGCGACATTTAAACTAGGATTTGTGTTATAAGGCAGACATTTTAGACTACGATTTGTTTTGTAAGGCAGACACGGGACATTTAAACTAGGATTTGTGTTGTAAGGCAGGCAATAGACATTTAAACTATGATTTCTGTTGTGAGGCAGACATGGGACATTTAAATTAAGATTTTTGTTGTAAGGCAGACATTTTAGACTAAGATTTGTGTTGTAAGGCAGACAGTGGACATTTAAACTAGGATTTGTGTTGTTAGGCAGACCAGGGACATTTAAACTAGGATTTGTGTTGTTAGTCTGACAAGGGACATTTATACTAGGATTTGTGTTGTAAGGCAGACAAGGGACATTTAAACCAGGATTTATGTTTTAATGCAGAGATGCGACATTTAAACTAGGATTTGTGCTGTAAGGCTGACAAGGTACATTTAAACTAGGATTTGTGTTGTAATGCAGACAAGGGACATTTAAACTAAGATTTGTGTTGTGAGGCAGACAAGGGACATTTAAACTAGGATTTGTGTTGTAAGGCAGACATGGGACATTTAAACTAGGATTTGTGTTGTAAGGCAGACAAGGGACATTTAAAAAGAATATGATAATGGACCTTTGGAAACGGCCGAGCACGACACATACGAAATATTGCAGTCTCGGTTTGATTGAGACTGTTCACGAGCGGTAGTGAACTATGCTAGCTACCGCTCGCGCTCTCTAGCCCGGGTTGAGCAGAACTCAATATTCATAAAATCAATAGTACACTGGGATTTGTGTTGTAAGGCAGACAAGGGACATTTAAACTAGGATTTGTGTTGTAAGGCTGACAAGGGACATTCAAACTAGGATTTGTGTTGTAAGGCAGACAAGGGACATTTACTCTAGGATTTGTGTTGTAAGGCTGACAAGGGACATTTAAACTAGGATGTGCGTTGTAAGGCAGACATTTTAGACTAAGATTTGTGTTGTAAGGCAGACATGGGACATTTAAACTAGGATTTGTGTTGTAATACAGACATGGGACATTTAAACTAGGATTTGTGTTGTAAGGCAGGCAAGGGACATTTAAACTAGGATTTGTGTTGTAAGGCAGACATTGGGACATTTAAACTAGGATTTGTGTTGTAAGGCAGACATGGGACATTTAAACTAGCATTTCTGCTGTAAGGCTGACAAGGAACATTTAAACTAGAATTTGTGTTGTAAGGCAGACAAGGGACATTTAAACTAGGATTTGTGTTGTAAGGCAGACATGGGACATTTAAACTAGGACTTGTGTTGTTAGGCAGTCAAGGGATATTTAAACTAGGATTTCTGTTGTAAGGCAGACACGGGACATTTAAACTAGGATTTCTGTTGTAAGGCAGGCATTTTAGACTAGGATTTGTGTTGTAAGGCAGACATGGGACATTTAAATTAGGATGTGTGCTGTTAGGGAGACAAGGAACATTTAAACCAGGATTTGTGTTGTAAGGCAGAGATGGGACATTTAAACTAGGATTTGTGCTGTAAGGCTGACAAGGGACATTTAAACTAGGATTTGTGTTGTAAGGCAGACAAGGGACATTTAAACTAGGATTTGTGTTGTAAGGCAGACAAGGGACATTTAAACTAGGATTTGTGTTGTAAGGCAGACATGGGACATTTAAACTAGGATTTGTGTTGTAAGGCAGACAAGGGATATTTAAAAAGAATATAATAATGGACCTTTGGAAAAGGCCGAGCACGACACATACGAAATATTGCAGTCTCGGTTTGATTGAGACTGTTCATGAGCGGTAGTGAACTATGCTAGCTACCGCTCGCGCCCTCTAGCCCGGGTTGAGCAGTACTCAATATTCATAAAATCAATAGTACACTGGGTTTTGTGTTGTAAGGCAGACAAGGGACATCTAAACTAGGATGTGTGTTGTAAGGCTGACAAGGGACATTTAAACTAGGATTTGTGTTGTAAGGCAGACAAGGGACATTTAATCTAGGATTTGTGTTGTAAGGCTGACAAGGGACATTTAAACTAGGATTTGTGTTGTAAGTCAGGCAAGGGACATTTAAACTAGGATTTGTGTTGTAAGGCAGACATTGGGACATTTAAACTAGGATTTGTGTTGTAAGGCAGACATGGGACATTTAAACTAGCATGTTTGCTGTAAGGCTGACAAGGGACATTTAAACTAGAATTTGTGTTGTAAGGCAGACAAGGGACTTTTAAACTAGGATGTGTGTTGTAAGGCAGACATGGGACATTTAAACTAGGAATTGTGTTGTTAGGCAGTCAAGGGATATTTAAACTAGGATTTCTGTTGTAAGGCAGATATGGGACATTTAAACTAGGATTTCTGTTGTAAGGCAGACATTTTAGACTAGGATGTGTGTTGTAAGGCAGACATTTTAGACTAAGATGTGTGTTGTAAGGCAGACATAGGACATTTAAACTAGGACTTGTGTTGTTAGGCAATCAAGGGATATTTAAACTAGGATTTCTGTTGTAAGGCAGACATTTGACATTTAAACTAGGATTTCGGTTGTAAGGCAGACATTTTAGACTAGGATTTGTGTTGTAAGGCAGACATGGGACATTTAAATTAGGATGTGTGCTGTTAGGCAGACAAGGGACATTTAAACTAGGATTTGTGTTGTAAGGCAGACAAGGGACATTTAAACTAGGATTTGTGTTGTAAGGCATACAAGGAACATTTAAACTAGGATTTGTCTTGTAAGGCAGACAAGGGACATTTAAACTAGGATTTGTTTTGTTAAGCAGACAAGGGACATTTAAACTATGATTTCTGTTGTAAGGCAAACATGGGACATTTAAATTAAGATTTGTGTTGTAAGGCAGACATTTTAGTCTAAAATTTGTGTTGTAAGGCAGAAGGCAGACATGGAACCTTTAAACTAGGATTTGTGTTGTTAGGCAGACAAGGGACATTTAAACTATGATTTCTGTTGTAAGGCAGACATGGGACATTTAAATTAAGATTTGTGTTGTACGGCAGACATGTTAGACAAAGATTTGTGTTGTAAGGCAGATATGGGACCTTTAAACTAGGATTTGTGTTGTTAGGCAGACAAGGGACATCTAAACTAGGATTTGTGTTGTTAGGCTGACAAGGGACATTTATACACGAATGTGTGTTGTAAGGCAGACAAGGACATTTAAACTAGGATATGTGTTGAAAGGCAGACATTTTAGACTAGGATTTGTTTTGTAAGGCAGACATGGGACATTTAAATTAGGATTTGTGTTGTAAGGCAGACAAGGGACATTTAAACTAGAATTTTTGTTGTAAGGCAGACAAGGGACATTTAAACTAGAATTTTTGTTGTAAGGCAGACAAGGGACATTTCAACTAGGATTTGTGTTGTAAGGCAGATATGGGACATTTAAACTAGGATTTGTGCTGTAAGGCTGACAAGCGACATTTAAACTAGGATTTGTGTTGTAAGGCAGACAAGGGACATATAAACTAGGATTTGAGTTGTACGGCAGACATGGGACATTTAAACTAGGATTTGTGTTGTAAGGCAGACAATGGACATTTAAAAAAGAGTATGATAATGGACCTTTGGAAACGGCCGAGCACGACACATACGAAATATTGCAGTCTCGGTTTGATTGAGACTGTTCATGAGCGGTAGTGAACTATGCTACCTACCGCTCACGCCCTCTAGCCCCGGGTTGAGCAGAACTTAATATTCATAAAATCAATAGTACACTAGGATTTGTGTTGTAGGGCAGACAAGGGACATTTAAACTAGGATTTGTGTTGTAAGGCTGACAAGGGACATTTAATCTAGGATTTGTGTTGTAAGGCTGACAAGGGACATTTAAACTAGGATTTGTGTTTGTAAGGCAGACATTTTAGACTAAGATTAGTGTTGTAAGCCAGACATGGGACATTTAAACTAAGATTTGTGTTGTAAGGCAGACATGGGACATTTAAACTAGGATTTGTGTTGTAAGGCAGACAAGGGACATTTAAACTAGGATTTGTGTTGTAAGGCAGACATGGAACATTTAAATTAAGATTTATGTTGTAAGGCAGACATTTTAGACTAAGATTTGTGATGTAAGCCAGACATGGGACATTTAAACTAGGATTTGTGTTGTAAGGCAGACATGGGACATTTAAACTAGCATTTGTGCTGTAAGGCTGACAAGGGACATTTAAACTAGAATTTGTGTTGTAAGGCAGACAAGGGACATTTAAACTAGGATTTGTGTTGTAAGGCAGACATGGGACATTTAAACTAGGACTTGTGTTGTTAGGCAGTCAAGGGATAATTAAACTAGGATTTCTGTTGTAAGGCAGACATGGGACATTTAAACTAGGATTTGTTTTGTAAGCCAGACATGGGACATTTAAACTAGGATTTGTGTTGTAAGGCAGACAAGGGACATATAAACTAGGATTTGTGCTGTAAGGCTGACAAGGGACATTTAAACTAGAATGTGTGTTGTAAGGCAGACAAGGGACATTTAAACTAGGATTTGTGTTGTAAGGCAGACATGGGACATTTAAACTAGGGCTTGTGGTGTTAGGCAGACAAGGGACATTTAAACTAGGATTTCTGTTGTAAGGCAAACATGGGACATTCAAACTAGAATTTGTGTTGTAAGGCAGACATTTTAGACTAGGATTTGTGTTGTAAGGCAGACACGGCACATTTAAACTAGGATTTGTGTTGTAAGGCATATAAGGGACATTTAATCTAGGATTTGTGTTGTAAGGCAGACAAGGGACATTTAAACTTTGATTTGTGTTGTAAGGCTGACATGGGACATTTAAAATAGGATTTGTGTTGTAAGGCAAACAAGAGACATTTAAACTAGGATTTGTGTTGTAAGGCAGACAAGGGACATTTAAACTAGGATGTGTGTTGTAAGGCAGACAAGGGAAATTTAAACTAGGACTTGTGTTGTAAGGCATACAAGTGACATTTAATCTAGGATTTGTGTTGTAAGGCAGACAAGGGACATTTAAACTGTGATTTGTGTTGTAAGGCTGACATGGGACATTTAAAATAGGATTTGTGTTGTAAGGCAGACAAGGGACATTTACACTAGGATTTGTGTTTTAAGGCAGACAAGGGACATTTAAACTAGGATTTCGTTGTAAGGCAGACAAGGGACATTGAAACAAGGATTTGTGTTGTAAGGCAGGCAAAGTACATTTAAACTAGTATTTGTGTTGTAAGGCTGGCAAGGGACATTTAAACTAGGATTTGTGTTGTAAGGCAGACATGGGACATTTAAACTAGGATTTGTGCTGTAAGGCTGACAAGGGACATTTAAACTAGGATTTGTGTTGTAAGGCAGACATGGGACATTTAAACTAGGACTTGTCTTGTTAGACAGACAAGGGACATTTAAACTAGGATTTCTGTTGTTAGGCAGACATGGGACATTTAAACTAGGATTTCTGTTGTAAAGCAGACATTTTAGACTAGGATTTGTGTAGTAAGGCAGACATGGGACATTTAAACTAGGATTTGTGCTGTTAGGCAGACAAGGGACATTTAAACTAGGATTTGTGTTGAATGCAGACAAGGGACATTTAAACTAGGATTTGTGTTGTAAAGCAGACAAGGGACAATTAAACTAGGATTTGTGTTTTAAGGCAGACATGGGATATTTAAACTAGGATTTGTGTTGTTAGGCAGACAAGGGACATTTAAACTATGATTTTTGTTGTAAGGCAGACATGGGACAATTAAACTAGGATTTGTGTTGTAAGGAAGACATTATAGACTAAGATTTGTGTTGAAAGGCAGACATGGGACCTTTAAACTAGGATTTGTGTTGTTAGGCAGACAAGGGACAATTAAACTAGGATTTGTGTTGTTAGACTGACAAGGGACATTTATACTAGGATTTGTGTTGTAAGGCTGAAAAGGGACATTTAAACTAGGATTTGTGTTGTAAGGCAGACATTTAAGACTAAGATTTGTGTTGTAAGGCAGACACGGGACATTTAAACTAGGATTTGTGTTGTAAGGCAGACATGGGACATTTAAACTAGGATTTGTGTTGTAAGGCAGACAAGGGACATTTAAACTAGGATTTGTGTTGTAAGGCAGACATGTGACATTTAAACTAGGATTTGCGTTGTAAGGCAGACATGGGACATTTAAACTAGGATTTGTGCTGTAAGGCTGACAAGGGACATTTAAACTAGAATTTGTGTTGTAAGGCAGACAAGGGACATTTAAACTAGGATTTGTGTTGTAAGGCAGACATGGGACATTTAGACTAGGACTTCTGGTGTTAGGCAGACAAGGGACATTTAATCTAGGATTTGTGTTGTTAGGCAGACAAGAGACATTTAAACTATGATTTCTGTTGTAAGGCAGACATGGGACAATTAAACTAGGATTTGTGTTGTAAGGAAGACATTATAGACTAAGATTTGTGTTGAAAGGCAGACATTGGACCTTTAAACTAGGATTTGTGTTGTTAGGCAGACAAGGGACAATTAAACTAGGATTTGTGTTGTTAGACTGACAAGGGACATTTATACTAGGATTTGTGTTGTAAGGCTGAAAAGGGACATTTAAACTAGGATTTGTGTTGTAAGGCAGACATTTAAGACTAAGATTTGTGTTGTAAGGCAGACACGGGACATTTAAACTAGGATTTGTGTTGTAAGGCAGACATGGGACATTTAAACTAGGATTTGTGTTGTAAGGCAGACAAGGGACATTTAAACTAGGATTTGTGTTGTAAGGCAGACATGGGACATTTAAACTAGGATTTGCGTTGTAAGGCAGACATGGGACATTTAAACTAGGATTTGTGCTGTAAGGCTGACAAGGGTCATTTAAACTAGAATTTGTGTTGTAAGGCAGACAATGGACATTTAAACTAGGATTTGTGTTGTAAGGCAGACATGGGACATTTAGACTAGGACTTCTGGTGTTAGGCAGACAAGGGACATTTAATCTAGGATTTGTGTTGTAAGGCAGACATGGGACATTTAAACTAGGATTTCTGTTGTAAGGCAGACATTTTAGACTATGATTTGTGTTATAAGGCAGACACGGGACATTTAAACTAGGAATTGTATTTTAAGGCTGACATGGGACATTTAAACTATGATTTTTGTTGTAAGGCTGACGTGGGACATTTAAACTAGGATTTGTGTTGTAAGGCAGACAAGGGACATTTAAACTAGGATTTGTGTTTTAAGGCAGACAAGGGACATTTAAACTAGGATTTGTGTTGTAAGGCAGACAAGGGGACATTTAAACTAAGATTTGTGTTGTAAGGCAGACAAGGTACATTTAAACTAGGATTTGTGTTGTAAGGCTGACAAGGGACATTTAAACTAGGATTTGTGTTGTAAGGCAGACATGGGACATTTAGACTAGGACTTCTGGTGTTAGGCAGACAAGGGACATTTAATCTAGGATTTCTGTTGTAAGGCAGACATGGGACATTTAAACTAGGATTTCTGTTGTAAGGCAGACATTTTAGACTATGATTTGTGTTATAAGGCAGACACGGGACATTTAAACTAGGAATTGTATTTTAAGGCTGACATGGGACATTTAAACTATGATTTATGTTGTAAGGCTGACGTGGGACATTTAAACTAGGATTTTTGTTGTAAGGCAGACAAGGGACATTTAAACTAGGATTTGTGTTTTAAGGCAGACAAGGGACATTTAAACTAGGATTTGTGTTGTAAGGCAGACAAGGGGACATTTAAACTAAGATTTGTGTTGTAAGGCAGACAAGGTACATTTAAACTAGGATTTGTGTTGTAAGGCTGACAAGGGACATTTAAACTAGGATTTGTGTTGTAATGATTACATGGGACATTTAAACTAGGATTTGTACTGTAAGGCTGACAAGTCACATTTAAACTAAGATTTGTATTGTAAGGCAGACATGGGACATTTAAACTAGGATTTGTGTTGTAAGGCAGACAAGGGTCATTTAAACTAGGATTTGTGTTGTAAGGCAGACAAAGTACATTTAAACTAGGATTTGTGTTGTAAGGCTGACAAGGGACATTTAAACTAGGATTTGTGTTGTAAGGATTACATGGGACATTTAAACTAGGATTTGTGCTGTAAGGCTGACAAGTCACATTTAAACTAAGATTTGTGTTGTAAGGCAGATAAGTGACATTGAACGGTTCATGAAAGGTATTGAAATATACTTGCTACCGTTCACGACACCTTGCCCCGGGTTGAGCAGAACTCAATATTTATAAAAATCAATAGTGCAATGTTTTAACAATCCCGAGGATGGCTGTCAAGGCTGTAAGGCTGACAAGGGACATTTAAGTTGGGATTTGTGTTGTAAGGCTGACAAGGGACATTTAACCTAGGATGTGTGTTGTAAGGCTGACAAGACATTTAAATTGGGATTTGTGTTGTAAAACAAATTATAACAGTCAACAGGAAATGCAGCTTTCACAGAACACAATAAACCCCAAAACACGCAAAACGACAAAAATGAATGGCATCCCATTAAAACTGGACTGTCTAAATAAAGAAATCCCCGCCATGAACTATTCCTTAACCAACAAGGCAGCATTCATATAAGTAAAACACAAAAATGCTTGTATATATATAAATACAAAATGCAATAGCCTAGAAAGGCACAAAGAATGTACTCAGTGACTTGGCAGAAGCCAGCGCAACAATTCGTAACTTAAGGACATATTTCCTAATATTTCCCATCGCTAATTGGTCATTGTAAAATCATGGGAAACTTGTTTATTTACTGACTGCATGCTCCATGACTGATCAACTCAGGTATATAAACTGAAGCTCGCTGGCAGTTTTTTTTCTTTGTGTCACATTGATATATTAGATATTGTCTTGGGTAAGAACAGCTAAACACAACTTTGTAATTTAGAAATGCATATTCATAATTTAGCTAGTTTAAATACAAAACTTGTCTGATATTTCTTTATTGTTTCTAGAACAAGAATGATAGCAAAGCATTAAATGAACAACTTCCTGTTGTGTTTTTATATTTTACAGCACACATAAAGGCTTTATTGGGTGGGCCTCATAATCTGAATCAAAATTGAATATCACAATGTTCTCCTGAAATTGCATGGCTAACAGTGATTTACAGTTACCTCTAGAAATTCTCTCCCCCACCCAAATAAAATAGGCTCAAAATATGTCCTTAAATAAACCAGATATGAAAGTGTTATTTCCAAATTAGAGTTTTTTACAAGGTGTTTTAAGTGCTAAATCAAACAAGCGTAATAGGTAAAGAAATCATTTGGAATAACTCAAACATAAAAGTCGGAAATAAAACAATTTTAAAAAAGTCTTGATTTGATAGAGGAATACAATTTATGGAACAATTATATGATTATAGAAAAAAAGAGTTTTCACTTTTAAAGATCTAACCGATATGTATGAGATCCCTAAACACGATTTTTTTATTTTATATGTCTATACAATCAAGTATACCAAAAAATTAGAAATCAAAATTAAAGTTAGAAATTAAATATAAATACAAGAAGCGACGAGACAATCCTAAACAAATTGTTAAATGCTAAACAAGCTAATACATTTTTATATGAATATCAAATGAATACTGATAAAAAAATAAAAATTAAATCAGAGCAAAAATGGGAAGCTTTTACAAATGATACATTAACCTGGAAAAAGATATAAATGCTGTCAATGAAAGCAACTATAGATACGAAACTCCGAGAAGTTCAATATACGTATTTAATGCGCACAGTAACGACAATTTTTTTTTTAAATGCAATATTGTTCAGTCTAACCTCTGCGACTGTTGCAGTATGCACATTGAATCTGTAAATCATGTGTTCTGGGAATGTAATTTGCTCAAACGTTTTGATCGGAGTTAAAAAATATATATTTCCGGCTTCGCAACTTATTCGTTTTTCAAGAGCTTGTACTCGAGTTGAGGACTAATATTCGTAATCTTTGTATAACTAAAAAGCTACTCCATTACCCTAAACTTCGTAAAACCTTTTCCAAATTGTATTATCGTAATAAATACTGATAAAGGTGATCCTTTGTGAGCAACAAACTCAATTAAGAGAATAAAGCAGCAGACTGGGTTTTATTGAGTCTGTTCATGAGAAGTAATGAAAGAAGCAACACCTCTCACGCCCCTAGCACCGGCTTAAGCGGTATCATACTTCAAAGCCACATATATTGGGCTCGTTGGTCCGAAAGGACCAGTAAAAATACCACTACCGATTCGTAGAACGGTGAGACCCTTTACAGCCACCACACTGCAATAAACGAACGCTAGTGTGAATGTTAATAAATACTGATAAACCCTGATCTTCTTTCCAAATATAAAAGTAATGCAAGGACTATCACAACCTGACTTCTATGGTGATGTGATTTACAAACTTCGTAAGATTCTTGGTCATGATCACTTTCATTCTGTCTTTGTTAAACTTGTTAAAAGTTTTATCAAAAGAGGTTATGATCCTGTCATTTTGCAAGTTACTGCATGCTTGGTGGTGGACCCTTTTACAGTTCGCCACTACGCTTTTATGTTATGCATTGTTATGCATTATTGTATGATATGACTTACAAATGTAAATATGGTGAAATAAAATATTAAATTAAAAAATAAATAATTATCAGAAGTCGGCGACTAATGTTTATGTGATCATATTTTCTTCCGGGTTTATGTTATTGTCATCAACATTTTAACATACATGACACCAAATAAAAATATACCGGCTGTTTTTATCAACATTATTTTAGTATTGTATTTAAATAATATAAAGTTTGTGCTACACAATAAATGTAATATTTCCCATTTTGAATTAGTAAAAACGAAAGTAAATGTGTAACCGTTCTTAAAACATACCATGTATACAGTGTAATTCCTTATCTTAAAATACTGAAAAACGCACTTCGTTTAAATCGAAACTTTAATTATCAACTCAAAATGATAATACTGGAAGTATTCCGAAATAGCGAAATATATTTGCGTTTGTTTCGTTCGTTTCGTTCGTTGCGTTCTTTTCGTTCGTTTTCAGTGTTTAGCGTTTTAAAAAAATGCATTCATCGTTCATTTGTTAAAACCCTGAATGCTGAAAACGAACGAATCAAACGCAACGAACGAAATGCATTTTTAAAATACAGATTGTACAACGTTCATTCAGCGTTCGTTCTGCGTTCATTCTGCGTTCATTTTCCGTTCGTTCAGCGTACATTTAGCGTTCGTTCTGCATTTATTTGGGTTACTTGAACGCAACTGTGCCTGTAGGTAGAGCTTCAAATGGGATTCGAATCCGCAGCAGTGAGAGGCGAGATAGTTTTAGACACAGGGTCTTTGCTATCCCGGCCACGGATGCGATTAAATATACACTGAACTGAGGAATAAACACTAAACTGAGTGATGTTTTTTAATCTTGTTATAGAAGTCGCATTATACTAGTCATGGATTAAATTAAACGTAGTTATGGTCACGATAATACCATGTTTTGTATATACCGTTTAGTTAATCTACCTCTCATATGTGATTCTTAAAATTAATCTTAAATAACTTCACAGCAGATATTAGAGTGTGTTTAATTGTGTCAATCATGAAAACTCCCCCAGTCCAGTCATTCTTCGGAATCAGGCCTTCTGTGTATATCGACGCTTCGGTATGTTCAAAATCACAACATTTTGTTAGCCGGAAGGCAACAGCACAAAAAAATGTGCACTGATGCTTAGTTGTTGCTATGCAAACAATATGGCCAGTATTCACACATGCTGATGACTGTTTTGCTTTACATTTTGTTATTTACAATACAGATCATACGCCGCTAGCCATGGCATGTTTAAAAATTACTTATTTACGGTTCCATGTTCACCGTGCATACCATCTTCGGAATTACTCAAGCATTCTGTTGACATTTTAAATATTGTTTCTGCTCAACCCGTGGCTAGAGGTCGTGAACGGTAGCAAGCAATGTTCACTACTTTCCATGAACAGTCTCAATCAATCCGAGAAATAATTTCTTTTTCTTTTTTTTGTATTTAACGTGTTCGACAACGTTCAGGTTTCCCCTTTCATACTCTTTTTACCAAATCAAATACCATAGTGTTTGTACAAAATAGAATACAAGAGCTGTATCAGAATAATTAACTATAATAAATCAACATTAAAAAGCGTTTATGTTGTTAATTGCCCAGAGATTGCGACGTTTAATGTAAAACTCGACAACAATTTCCCACAGGCACTAACTGAAATGCATATTTAAAACACATTATCGTTATTCACATAAAAGTGATGAAATTCTGAGTAATTATAGATTTTCTAAAGCTATTTGTTATGAACTGTGTTTGTGATGTCACATGCCTTGAGTTCTATGAACATTGTAATTGTTGTTTGTTTTAATGCATTTTTTTTTATTAAATGTGTTCTGTGAAAGCTAGGTTTCCTGTTTGACTTCTATACCAATATTTTGTGCTAGTTTAGACAATGCTGAGCCCATCGGCAGTATTTGTGTCGTGTAACATCGTTTTTGAGAGCTGTGGTCTAGTGCTAGAGCTGTGGGCCATTATCGAAAAGTCGTGGGTTAGATCCCCGCCATGACCATATATGTTGTGTTCCTGAGCAAGACAATTTATCTGCACGTGCTCAGTACTGGTTCTACATAGGAAGACATTGAGAGTGATTACAATAAGTTCAGAGCGCTTTCCTTACAATCGATGTAAATAAATAAGTTTAACCTTAACATGGTTACCGTATATTGTTATTGCATAGCGTATTCGGTTAAATGGATGAAGTGATGATAAGCATCCACAATGAGGTCGATAACGTCAACAGTTGCATGACCCACGTATAACTGGCAATCGCAACGTCGGGTTTGGTTTCAACTCGGTTTTAATTTAAAGCGCGGACAAAACGACAAAGCAAGAAGAGGTATTTTTATTTCAATTATAACTATGCACAATTGATTGATATTACCAACACTTAGTATGATAGGATATTCATACATGTACTCAGAGTATGTCAATACATTTCTAGTCAATATCAATGAAAAAAAGTAAGTGCCTGTAAAAGTAAAATGTACACACTATCGAAATACGTATAAAAGTAGAACAAAAAATAGCAGCTTTCACAGAACTTGATAAACCCAAAAACACGCAAAATGACAAACAGAATGGCAATAAAGATATATGACGTCACAAACTCAAAAACAATGTTGACAATAGGGCATCCGCATTGGACCGGTCAGTAGCACAGAAGGCCTCTGGGGGTTTAAATCAGGTGCTATGGTGCAACAACCCTCACACTTACCCTACTGTCATCCCAATAAAACGGGACAGTGTAAATAAAGACATCCCCACCATGAACTATTCTCTAACCAACAAGGCAGCTTAAATAGGTAATATAAGTCGTGTATATATAAATATAAAAAAAACAATAGCCTAGAAAGTCACAAAGAAGGTACTCAGTGACTTGGAAGAAGTCAGAGAACAAGACAATAAACCATTGAGGGCACGACAAGACAACATCAAACGTCACCGCCCTTTTGGGCTTTAGGTAGACGTCATCATAGGGTCCACATCCTGTCCGGTCATCGCACAATTAAAGAGAAAAGCATACTGGCGAACTGTAAATGGTTCCACCACCAAGCATGCAGTGCGTTGCAAAATGTTAGGGTCATAACCTCAATTGACAAACCTTTTAATAAGTTTAACAAAGACAGTATGAAAGTGATCATGATCAAGAACCTTACGAAGTTTGTAAATCACGTAAAGAAGTCAGGTTGTGATAGTCCTTGTCATGCTTGTTGCAGAAGACTTCTTAAATTACTTTTATATTTGGAAAGAAGATCAGAGTTACGAAAATAAAATGTTGTACATGTTTTACGAAGTTTATGGTAACGGTAGCCCTGATGGACAAGCTTTTTAGTTATACAAAGATGACGAATATTAAAGTCCTCAACTCGAGTACAAGCTCTAGAAAAACGAATATGTTGAGACACATAAACCCATAAAAAGTTGCTCAGGGAACATCAAATAACAATATCAAAATAAAAATCATCTCTCTTTCATAGATTTTGCTAATACCCTGTCGGTTTGTACTTTTAAGCCTAAAATGCGTCCCTTTGTTTGATTTTTTGTCCCGGTTTTGAGAGACTACATATCTAATGCAATATGGATATTATTATTTAGGCCCTATTTAATTTATTTGACTGTATTTTTTTCACTTCTAAAGTACCCTGTCGGTCTGAACTTTCAAGAAAACCAATGTTAGGTATGGTTCTTTATTTATAGATATTTCGGTATAGAAATAACCATTTATGGTATGAAACTCAATTATAAACTAAATGCATAATGGACTATAAGTATTTAAATAAATGTTTTGCATTTCGACTGAAATGACTTGGCGTATCGGGCACAGCATAGAATTATGCATGCGGTAATGTGTATCGTATTCCAAACACTATCTATCTACAGTACTTTGAAACCATGACATTGCATAAATTGTAAGATATGCGTATTCATTTTGCACTGATATCGTTTATGAAATAATTGTCATATTTCTACAGGAAATATTCGAATGTGTCAACTTAGACATTTTACAATAAAACATGTCTAAAATCACCCTCTGAGGTTACTTTTTTTTCACCATAGACTTCGTCATGCATGAATAGAGAATAATATGTCAGTGCCTTTTACTATCAAGTTTATTAGGAGAGGCTCAGAAAACGTTTCGTTTTCGTGCCGAGCCTAATAAACGTGTTAGTAAAAGGCACTGACATAATATTCTATTTATCATGTAGATGATCCACATTTTCTGTATGAATTACTATTATTATCTATTTCGCAGAATGTTACGCTTATCGAGGACGCGCCATGTTGTTGTTTTCTTGTTTATTTTATGACGTCAGATATCGTTACGTACATGACGTCAGATAACGTTACGTACAATAAACGCCGAGGGATTCCGCATTGATTTGCTTTATTGGTCAGTGTCTAACGCCGTCCGCTCACTTTGAATTTTTTTCCGAAATAAGTTCGCCAATTGAGTGAATTCGATGACTCTGTTTTTATCCAACCAAACGCGTTAGCAGTGGGAAAACAAATACTTGAAAATCCGGTAAAAAATCCACATGAATCCTCTGCTTTTGATAATTAATTATGACTGAAAACATAATTGACATATTGAAATACAGTTTACCTCATATATATTGAATCTTGGCAGATAGACAACACGATTCGAAGCAACCATTGTATTCCAAACTTCTGTTCTATTCTATTCTATGCGAACTGGCCCATTTGTTTTGGAAAATTCTGGCGTCATTATTCAAGTTTCGGAAATCCTTTTTTGTCTAAAATAACAATTCTAAAACATCAAATTTGTTTTTTTAATGAAATAAACACATAATATGAATAATCGAGGTTCCTTAAAAGCAAATATTGAAGAGAATGATTTATTTTGATATTTATATATAAAAAATTGCAACTTTTCGAAAATTTCAGGAGCTTTTGTGCTCCACCCTCCCTTGGTGCATAATAATGCAAAAGGTATTAGGTCGCCCCTTTATAAGACAGAAAAGTGCATATCTGCATGATAACATCTATTTTCTACCTGATAGAGAGTGTTCAGTTGTCTATATTGTTTCAACAAGGGATACAATATCATTATTTATTTTTATTTTTTTTTAAACTAAATCCATCAGAGGTTAAACTAAACAAATATTTATCAGCAAAATAGTTGTGAAAAATATCCATATTATTATATCGTAATCTTCATGGAGGATGATTCTCAGTGACACAGATCAGTTGGTACAAATTGCAGGTAGAGGTTATAAAGTATGACTTTAACCCTGAAGGATATTGAATCAAACTAGAAATGTGTCCATGGGACACGGATGCCCCCACTGAAAGCAGTCAGTGTAAAACGTAACATTTTACTAAAATGGGGCCGTAACTGTGGTAATACTGGGTCAATATTGACGCCGAAACGATATGCACATCTTGACCTCATAGGTAAGCATCCTGTAAACTTTTCGGGACGGACGGACGGAGGAAGGATGGACGGACATTGCTAACGCTATGTGCCCCCTCACCATTCGGTGGTGGGGGCGTAATAAATATTATATTATGCTCCTGAAATCGAGACATTTCTACATTTATACAATGAGCAGTTAACTATTGGTATCCATGGCATTAAATTGCAGGGGTGTAAAAGTGGAGGGTTGCGGGTTTGAATCGTGGCTACAGCATGCTGTGTGTGTCCTTGAGAAATTTAGCATCTTAATTATTGTAAGTTTATGTAACATGTACATTGCAGATATACACGTACACGTGTAGAGCCTTTACAAACTTACTCTGATATAAAAGGTTGCCGCGGGCAGGACTCGAAACCTCGACCATTACACCACAGAGGACCCCAACATGATTCAGTTCTTTGGTTATTTACAGGCTTTCAGTTGTTCAAGGTTTTTCAGTTCAGGGTTCGTGCAATCAAGGTTTTACGCAAGCGTAAAATAGCTGCCGAGAGAAATAACTTTATATCTGGGTAGGAACTAGGAACAAAGTTTAACATAATAACAGATTAAGTCACGTGTGTTAAAACAATTTTGAGGAAAAAACATGTTGTCACGAAGACGTAAACATGCTATGACCGTTTTTTATTACCAGACACTTTCTTACCAATTTTTTACCTTCAGTTCTTCCTACCAAACATTTTGAATTAAGCACGACATGCTAGAAGTACCATATACGAGTGCTAGAGTCGCTGCCGTTCCATGACAAACAAATCAGTGATAACTATATTTACCTGTATATAATACGCTTCATTTTTTTAGCCATGTAACTTCTCATATTCGCAAAACGAACTGTCCAGCATAGAAGGATATACAGATTAACGAATTGTTTGTATACTGTCTGTTATCAAACCTATTCTGGCAAAAGTCAGGCAGCTTGTATATGGTATACTGTTGTTTATTCTATAAAGACCCTCCTGACCGTGCTTTAGCAAACTGGGGATGCCCGCAATAGAGTGTGATATGTTTGTAAATGGTATGTTTTTATATGTCCTAAAACAGTAAAACTAAAGTTGTCATACAAAAACACATGTTGAAAGTACCAAGACAGAGTGTTAACATCACACTAAACAACACCACCACCTCCCCCCACCCCAACCCACACAGTCGGTGGTGGGGCGATAAGAATCAGCCGACTACTCATTACTTAGCAGAGGGGTAGGACCGCCCCCCCCCCCCCCCCATCCCCGAAAAGTAACTCATCTGTTGACCGTGGGTGACTACCCGTGTCGTTGGAGAAGGGAATCCTGGTGGTTGAGTGACGTGGAGATCTGGTAGTTATCTCCACGTTACAACACTCTGGTGTAACCAAGAGTCCACCAAACCCGATGAACTATTTCAAGAGTTCGTCAAATCCGACGAACTCTTCCAAGAGTTCGTCACCACGCAGAATTGCTGCCACAGAAGTGACAGTAAGGAAAAATAATTCTACCGGGTTTGGGAAGCAATCGAAAGGATCTGATGATCCGATTAGACGGCACAACAGATTTGGAGACTTGGAGATGGAGGTTGATGATCCAACAAATCTGGATCTTCCAAAGTCTCCAAAGTCTGCCAACTCCAAAGGCCGTAAACCCGTACTTCCACCGTAATAACAACGAACTCAAATAAGTTCATTCAATGGAACTTCCGAGGTTTAAAGCCTAATTATGATGAAATCAGCTTACTTTAACTACACACAACCTTGTTGCATTTTGTCTACAAGAAGCTTTCTTCTAGACTATTGATAAGATATATTTTAAAAACTATTCATTTTATAACTCTATTTGTGATACAAATGATAAAGCTGCTGGAGGAGTTTCGATTATTGTGAAACATTCCTTACAGAACTGTTGCGTTGAAAACTGATTTGCAAGCTGTTGCGGCCAGTGTTATGAAGCACAGAGTTATATTTACCACCCAGTTCTTCACTAGACCTTAAAGATCTAAATCACCTAGTTGCACAATTACTATCACCGTTTATACTCTTGGGTGATTATTTTAATGCACACAAATACATTTGGGGTTGTAAAGATATAAACGATAAAGGCAAGAAAGTTGAGGATTCCTTAGCCAAAAGCAATTTATGTGTTATTAATGATAAGAAATCACATACTTATTTACATCCAGCTACAGGCTCTCATTATTCCATTGATTTAACAATATGCGATCCACCGCTCTTGATGGATTTTTCGTAGAGTGTTGTTGACGACCTATGTGCAAGTGACCACTGCCCCGTATTTCTTGAAAATATCAACCCTCAACTTCTCGAAAAAACGCAACGATGGAAACTTCGCAAAGCTTATTGGGATACGTTTCAAACTCGTTGTGAGGAACAATTAAAGCCTTTCGTTTTCGAGGATGTCGAAGAAGCAACTACTCTTTTTACCAAAACCCTTCATAAAATAGCTGATCAAATTATTCCAAAAACATCGGCAAATCCAAAAGGCCCACATAAACCATGGTATGATGATGACTGCGTAAAGGCAGTTTGCGATCGTAAAGCTGCATTGAATGCTTTTAACTTGAGGCAAACTCAAAATAATTTAGATACTTTTAGAGTTTTTCTTGCGGAAGCCCGTCGTACTATTAAGGACAGCAAGAGGAAATCCTGGAGATCATGTCTCTAGGCTGAACTCTCGCTCATCTCTTAAGAAGACGTGGGACATGGTCCGGAAAATAAACTGTAAAGGTAATTCTAGTTGTGTAAATTATCTTAAAACTCATAATGAAGATATTACATCTGTCAAAGATATTACAAACACTTTGGCAGAAACGTTTTCTAAAAACTCTTCTTCTGAAAATTGTCAACCTAATTTTCTAAAAAATAAAAAAATAAAAGAACAAAAGAAGATGAATTTCAACTCAAATAACTAGGAGAAATACAATAAACTGTTCACTCTCAAAGAACTGCGAGAATCCCTTAAAAAGGTTCATGATACATCAGCTGGTCCTGATGATATCCATTATTAAAACAATTACCTGAAATCTGTCCCTCTACACTGCTTGATATATATAATAAGGTTTGGGTGACGGGAAATTTCCCCGATTCTTAGCGGGAAGCAATCGTTATTCCAGTCCCCAAACCTGCAAAGGATCATACGGGCCCAATAAATTATCACCCTATTGCTATAACGAGTTGCATATGCAAAACCATGGAACGAACGATTAATGAGAGACTCGTTTGGTACCTGGAATCCAACAAACTGATAGCAAAGTATCAAAGTGTATTCCGGTGCCAACGATGCACAACAAACATTGTCATTAGATTTTAATCATTTATTAGGGAAGCTTTCATAAAGAAAGAACATCTAGTCGCTGTATGTTTTAACTTGGAGAAAGCTTATGATACTGCATGGAAGTACGGTATTATGAATGATCTTTATGACCTTGGTCTTAGAGGCCGATTACTAATTTTTATAGAGAATTTCTTAGATGATTGACACTTTCGTGTCCAAATGGGTTGAACCCGCTCTGACATTCATAAACAGGAGAAGGGTGTGCCACAGGGCAGCATACTCTCTGTCACATTTTTTAATATAAAAATTAACAGTATAGTTAAAAGCATCAATCCTGGTGTGGATTGTTCTCTATATGTTGACGACTTTGTTATATGTTATCGTGCAAAAACATGAACAGTATTGAGAGACAGTTACAACAATGTCTCAATAAATTTCAGACGTAGTCTGATGAAAATGGTTTTAAATTTTCTAAAATTCTAGGTGAGTACTGCTGGAAACAGTCCCCCGGCATTCAATCTAGGCTAGTACTGCTGGAAACAGTCCCCACGGCATCCAGTCTAAGCTAGTACTGCTGAAAACTGTACAGTTGGAAAGAGCATCAGCCCCCACCCCCCACCACCCACTCCCCTCCATCGGCATTCTAGGCTAGAACTGCTGGAAACATTACCCAATTAGGTAATCACCCAACACTGATTACCTGTCGGGAAATGAACTGTGACAGGGAATCGAACAGTCCAACCTGCTAACCATTACTGCATTGATAACCCTACCAATTTGTTATATAATATAACTTTCCAGTGTTGATGCATATCGTGATACACTTACTACAACTGAGTATCGCGTACTTAGATCTGTAAGCAATTGTATACTGCCATTTTAAATGAATCCATTTAAAGTTTTCCGGCCATGTTTTGTGTCATGAACATGTTTAAGTTTATTTAAATCGAAATCAATACACAACAATAGATATTTACAATTCACACATTGCAATATCTGTGAAATGCGAGAATAATATTTTATTTGATGACGTAGAAAACTTTGAACAGCTAAATTAATCCACAGGCAAATGCACTTACCAATTATCTGGCAATAGTTGTGAAAGTATACAATTCAGATTTACCTTATTTTCCCGTGCAGTCACGCAGTGGTAAAACTAGTATCTACGTCATGCAAATAATACTTATTTTTACGAACAACTTAGTAGCGGTTTTAAATATATGTTTCTCTCCGAGACTATCAAGAAATGTTCATATGATGCTATAAGTGTTAAATTTATTAATTGATAATACTACAGAAAGTGTGGCCATTCATCTTTAAAAATAAACGAATTACTATTAATGTTTTATTGAACAAAACTAGCCGAGTCTTCTAGTTTTTCAGACCAAACTATTTCATTAACAAAATATCATAAGGATAATGGGTCCTAGTCCATATGAACGTTTATTTATGAATCTTAAACTCGTTTTATCTGGATTGCGCAGCAAATTCAGGCATAGAGTTTGGAGATGTCCGTATGTCTGTCCGTCCGTCTGTCCGTCTGTCTGTCCCGGACGTTTTGGTTTACGGTTTTGGTTAAAGCTTTAAAGTTGTTTTTCCTCATTTCTCAAAAACGAAACGTCGGAAAACTATGAAATCATTACACAGTGTTATATGACAAGAAACATGACTAGATGTTATGTATTTGTCCTGTATTATTTCATTTTTTCTTTAGATTTTTCAGTTAAAATTTTGAATTCGCAATCCGGCGTTCGCACCCACCGATGTTGGTGCTTCACTTGTTATGATTGTATTTGGATTTGGATTAACACAGAGACGAGAAAACAATGGGTGAAATAAACAAAATGGAATTTAATTCGGAGTGATTATGAAGCCTGTGTATCAAATGCAACAGTCAAAATACTAAATTAAAAAGCAGACAACAAATTCTAAGGGTGATTAAAGGCCTGATGTACCCCCAATATGTGTGTGCCTTATTGCAAATATCTGACTGTTCTCCCTATGTTGTGCATTGTCCTGTTTATAGATATCAAACTTGCTCATTTGATGCGTTTGCGATAAAGTGCAATACCTCGGTGTCACTAAGTGTGGGTGCTGTGTTGTGATACAGTGCAATACCACGGTGTCACTAAGTGTGGGTGCTGTGTTGTGATACAGTGCAATACCACGGTGTCACTAAGTGTGGGTGCTGTGTTGTGATACAGTGCAATACCTCGGTGTCACTAAGTGTGGGTGCTGTGTTGTGATACAGTGCAATACCACGGTGTCACTAAGTGTGGGTGCTGTGTTGTGATACAGTGCAATAACACGGTGTCACTAAGTGTGGGTGCTGTGTTGAAATACAGTGCACTACCACGGTGTCACTAAGTGTGGGTGCTGTGATTTCTATTGGACCCGTGTTCTTCGTTATTACGTCAAATTATTACAGCAAGTATTTTGTATAATTTAATTGTGGAATGAAGTGAGTTTAAATTGGGTATATTCAAAAATCATGAGAAAAGGTTAAATCAATGTAAACAACATTCACCCTCTTAATCATCTATATTCTCGTCTTCACAATCATTCAGATCGATCTCTGCAGCTACCTCATTTGGACCGTCATTGTGTGATATATTTTTCCAGTCAGGTGATCAACTTGCACAAATTTGAGCATTTTCGACCGTTTTCCAAACAAATACTCGGTTATTACTAGACAGCAAATATACTTCAGCACCGGGAGCTGCAAGACCTGTCATCGAATAAATTTCAAAATCACTGATGGAATTAATGTTCCAGCCATGGACTACAGGGGATTGAATAGTTGATGTTATTTGATGCTGATGCGTTCTTGAATGCTACATTTCCTGTTCGACCTTTCATCTACTTTGGTTACTCAGTCAAAGATACGAACTGAAGACTGGTTTAAGTTCTCCGGCCATGTTTTGTTTCATGAACATGATTATGTTTATCAAAATCAGTTCACAACAATAGATATTTACAATTTACACATTGCAATATCTGTGAAAAGCTAGAATACGATTTTATTTGATGACGTAGAAAACTTTGAACAGGTAAATTAATCCACAGGTAAATGTATTTATCAATTATCCGACAATAGTTGTGCAGCTATACAATTCAGGTTTACCTCATTTCCCCGTGCAGTCACGCAGTGGTAAAAGTAGTATCTACGTCATGCAAATAATACTTATTTTTACATACAACTTAGTAGCGGTTTTAAATATATGTTTCTCTATGGAACAATCAAGAAATGCTCATATGATGTTTAAGAGTTAAATTTCTTTATTGATAATACTACAAAAAGGGTGGCCATTCAACTTTAAGCATGAACATTTTAATTCCCCTGTAGTCTTAGTGGCTTGCTCTACCGTTTGTCCTATTGATTCCCTACAAAAGGGTTACTAGAATCAATCTGCAAAGAAAAAACACCATCTACCACGTGTCTGTACATTTCAGGGTTTTGAGCCTCAGTGTTTGTCATTTAGGCTTAATTTGTTGGTAGGTAGCGAGCATAGCTTTTAGCCTATCATAAGAAAAGCACGATGGAATAAGTGCCTGGATGGACGCTAGATGCAAATGCTGTATACACGTATATGACATTCAACATGCTGACTATTGTTTGGTGCGCTTGTTTCAACCAAAGGTTTTCAGCATTAACATGCGCGGTTTTAATAACATGTACATAAATGATATATCACGTTAACCTCAATTTTTAGTGGTAAATAAAAATACCTTAGTTCTGAAAATCGGTTGAGAAATAATTATTTTACAGCCAAAATGCTTTTTTTGGTAGCGCTTTTTCAATATATTTTCCTTGTTGCTGGGACAGGAGAAAGTTAAGACATCTCAAATAACTTCAGTTAGCCTGAATATTTTGCTATTAAATTTCAGAGTGTCTTAATTTACATTTATCCAACAATTTAAAAGCATTTTTAACAATGTTTTTCAAATGTATCCTGTAGCAAATGTTTGCATTGAAAATGCCCTATCAAAAACATTTTTTTTACATGGACATTTTTACTTCTTAACCGAAGTTACAAAGTAAGGTATTTTTACTTACCACTAAAAATGTCTGTTTTACTGGTATACAACTTATTTTGGTACTAGTTAAAATGTGTCTGATAAGTCCAAAACACCTTTGGCTGAAACAAACGCCCCGAACAACAGTTATTTCAAAGAAGGATGAGGTAGGTCAGTAAGTTACTCTTTCTAATGCGATATTTTCAAATGTATTCGGTATAATTCTTTCACATTGCAGTGAGACATTTTGTTTCTTTAACATAGTATATATCGTTTGGGTAAGTTATTAAACCCATTGGGGACGTCTTTCAATGTCGTGCTAAGAAATGCATCATATAGCTGTTTATGTAATCATATAGATCAGTTGTCAAATGGCGATTTAGAGTGGGTAGCTATAGAGATCGTTCTGAATGATTCTGACGAGGGAGATATAGATGATTAAGATTGGGTAGCTATAGAGATCGTTCTGAATGATTCTGACGAGGGAGATATAGATGATTAAGATTGGGTAGCTGTAGAGATCGTTCTGAATGATTCTGACGAGGGAAATATAGATGATTAAGATTGGGTAGCTGTAGATATCGTTCTGAATGATTCTGACGAGGGAAATATAGATGATTAAGATTGGGTAGCTGTTGAGATCGTTCTGAATGATTCTGACGAGGGAGATATAGATGATTAAGATTGGGTAGCTGTAGATATCGTTCTGAATGATTCTGACGAGGGAAATATAGATGATTAAGATTGGGTAGCTGTTGAGATCGTTCTGAATGATTCTGACGAGGGAGATATAGATGATTAAGATTGGGTAGCTGTAGAGATCGTTCTGAATGATTCTGACGAGGGAGATATAGATGATTAAGATTGGGTAGCTGTAGAGATCGTTCTGAATGATTCTGACGAGGGAAATATAGATGATTAAGATTGGGTAGCTATAGAGATCGTTCTGAATGATTCTGACGAGGGAAATATAGATGATTAAGATTGGGTAGCTGTTGAGATCGTTCTGAATGATTCTGACGAGGGAGATATAGATGATTAAGATTGGGTAGCTATAGAGATCGTTCTGAATGATTCTGACGAGGGAAATATAGATGATTAAGATTGGGTAGCTATAGAGATCGTTCTGAATGATTCTGACGAGGGAAATATAGATGATTAAGATTGGGTAGCTGTAGAGATCGTTCTGAATGATTCTGACGAGGGAAATATAGATGATTAAGATTGGGTAGCTGTAGAGATCATTCTGAATGATTCTGACGAGGGAAATATAGACGATTAAGATTGGGTAGCTGGAGATATCGTTCTGAATGATTCTGACGAGGGAAATTTAGACGATTAAGATTGGGTAGCTGGAGATATCGTTCTGAATGATTCTGACGAGGGAAATATAGACGATTAAGATTGGGTAGCTGTAGATATCGTTTTGAATGATTCTGAAGAGGGAAATTTAGACGATTAAGATTGGGCAGCTGTAGAGATCGTTCTAAATGATTCTGACGAGGGAAATATAGACGATTAAGATTGGGTAGCTGTAGAGATCGTTCTGAATGATTCTGACGAGGGAGATATAGATGATTAAGATTGGGTAGCTATAGAGATCGTTCTGAATGATTCTGACGAGGGAAATTTAGATGATTAAGATTGGGTAGCTATAGAGATCGTTCTGAATGATTCTGACGAGGGAGATATAGATGATTAAGATTGGGTAGCTATAGAGATCGTTCTGAATGATTCTGACGAGGGAGATATAGATGATTAAGATTGGGTAGCTATAGAGATCGTTCTGAATGATTCTGACGAGGGAGATATAGATGATTAAGATTGGGTAGCTGTAGATATCGTTCTGAATGATTCTGACGAGGGAAATATAGATGATTAAGATTGGATAGCTGTTGAGATCGTTCTGAATGATTCTGACGAGGGAGATATAGATGATTAAGATTGGGTAGCTGTAGAGATCGTTCTGAATGATTCTGACGAGGGAGATATAGATGATTAAGATTGGGTAGCTATAGAGATCGTTCTGAATGATTCTGACGAGGGAAATATAGATGATTAAGATTGGGTAGCTGTAGAGATCGTTCTGAATGATTCTGGCGAGGGAAATATAGATGATTAAGATTGGGTAGCTGTAGAGATCATTCTGAATGATTCTGACGAGGGAAATATAGACGATTAAGATTGGGTAGCTGGAGATATCGTTCTGAATGATTCTGACGAGGGAAATTTAGACGATTAAGATTGGGTAGCTGGAGATATCGTTCTGAATGATTCTGACGAGGGAAATATAGACGATTAAGATTGGGTAGCTGTAGATATCGTTTTGAATGATTCTGACGAGGGAAATTTAGACGATTAAGATTGGGCAGCTGTAGAGATCGTTCTGAATGATTCTGACGAGGGAAATATAGACGATTAAGATTGGGTAGCTGTAGAGATCGTTCTGAATGATTCTGACGAGGGAAATATAGACGATTAAGATTGGGTAGCTGTAGATATCGTTTTGAATGATTCTGACGAGGGAAATTTAGACGATTAAGATTGGGCAGCTGTAGAGATCGTTCTGAATGATTCTGACGAGGGAAATATAGACGATTAAGATTGGGTAGCTGTAGAGATCGTTTTGAATGATTCTGACGAGGGAAATATAGACGATTAAGATTGGGTAGCTGTAGATATCGTTCTGAATGATTCTGACGAGGGAACTATAGACGATTACGATTGGGTAGCTGTAGAAATCATTCTGAACGATTCTTACGTGAGAAATATAGACGATTAAGAGAATGCGTCTTGTTGCGTCTTGTTGACATTTGATATTACTGTGGTCACGTACGTTTTTATTATAAAAGAGTATGAGAGTGGACCTACGGAAACGGCCGAACACGACACATATGAAATATTGCAGTCTCGATTTGATTGAGACTGTTCATGAACGGTAGTGAAATATGCTAGCTACCGCTCACGCTCTCTAGCCTCAGGTTGAGCAGAACTAAATATTCATAAAATCAATAGTACATAATTCTCTATTTTAAATCGTTCTACCCAGGAAAAGTGGGTGGTCTGCCTCCACCACTAAAACAATCGACCGTCTTATATAACCTTGCATGTGTTGAAAATGACGTAAAACACCATACAAACAAACAAAAATAATCATAAAATCGTTTTAAATTCTTAATGTAATAATTTCACTTAAACAGAAGAAAAAAGTTCCGACAGAAAGCACAGCACTCAAACGCAATGCCATAGTAATTTCGGACTGTACCGCAAAGTATATCAAATGAACAAGCTTTTTGGTCAACAAACAGGATACTACACAACATAACCAGTGGTGAAACAAGAAACAGTCAGCTGTATGCAGTAAGTCCCTCAGTTTAACATAACGTGGGTAAAATAGGCTTTCCATGTGGGTCTAGTGGGGTCCGACCTAAAATCTAAAAATAATATTAGTTTGTTTTATTCTAACGGACCACAACATAATGAATGAGCCTCATATGGCCCCCTGTTTTCAATAAGAAATCAACATTTATGCCCCTTGATTTTTCGCAAAACTATGTTCATTTTGTTATGTTTGGGGGTAAAAATGGAAATGTTTACCGAAGTTATTTATAACTTTAAAAAATAAAACACATGTTAAATCAAAATATAATTTACAATATAAAGCAACAAGGTATTTAAAATTTACTCTGATTTTTTTTCAAATATATACCAGTTGTCAGCCATTTATGTCAAATGTTGATGATTTTGCCCAAAATCAGGACATAAACTGTGCATCCCAGACGTCTACGCGAGTGATTGCATTACCTCAGTGTCAAAACTTATTGTTTGAATTTGACATCTCAAATGGTACCGGTGAGCCAAAATTCGAGATTCAGGTGAAGGGTTAGAAATGCTATGGTGTACCTTTACGAAGGCTAAATACAAATGTGTATTGATAGCTTTTACTTGATTATTAAGATTTTCCAAATTTCGAATCTATATATACAATTTGTGAGCACCTATCAATGAAATCCTTGACCAAACAAACAAAACCTTTCTTACATGTCTTGTGATTCCACCTTTTCTGGTGATTTTTCAAGTGGAAAACTATTTTTCTTTATCAAAACTACACTACTGCACTATCCATACTTGAGTTAAAGTTACAGCAAATCTGTCGTATGTGACATTTTCACATTGGTGTCAAGTGATGGGGAAAATAGTTGGTGGTTTAATACAGTAATTATCGGATCCGAATAGCATGCTACGTTTTAAGGTAGTATCGGGCCTGGTAAAAAGTACCGTATGCCATTCCGCAATTAGGATTGAATCTTTTAATTGTCTGATTCGGATTTCATGTAACCTTTTAAGGTAGTACTTTGTCTGGTATATCTTATCTCATTAAGAACCTAAATCAGAAATAACTAAATAATGTTTCTTAAAAGAAAACAAGATCAGGGCAGAGTAGGGTTTTAATTTTATTTTATTTTTCATAATTCTACAAACAATATTTGTAACGCAGTCACATATTTACACAATACTAGATTTTCCAAGAACAATACTGTTAGATATACTCCACATTACCGAATCACGTTGCATCACAGGCCTTAGTCAACAACTATAAATATTTTGAAATAAACCGCTCTTAATTCTTAATATAGCGATTGCGTCATCTACATATTTCTATTTAATTCAAAATATTACATGTATAATCTCATAATGTTACAAATGATACCCTTGGAGTCGGGTGATTTGAATGGTTTTAGTGCAAAATATAGCTTTAAAACGTTTAATAAGTGATATTCGAATGGAGCCATATTTTGGTTAAGTTTATTTATAATAAAATACCAGATATCATGTATTTTCAAGAATATGTGTCATTGTTGAATCTTAGCCCCGTGGCGTGCACCACGGTATTAAGCAAGTGCTACACGATGTCTGCAAGTTATGGAAATTGAATTGGAAACAGTGCTTACTCGTGCTGTAACGGGATTACTCTCATTAACAGTAGTGCGGCGGTTACTTACAGTGAGGAATGTAAATATGATACAAAACACATGACAGCATGTTAGAATTTAAAGTAGCGTAACTACACCGAATGACGAGAACGTGTCAAGAAAAAAGCCAATACAAAGTCAAATTAAAAATATATAATATTTATATTTCTTTTATATTTCTGTCAGTATATATATATATATATATATACGTCATATGCATCGACCTTTCAGACTATATTTTCTTATTACAGTCTTCATTACAACCACCCAGACTCGGCTGGAGTTTTAAAGGGTCTTGCCTGAATAATTGATCACTAAAAACGTTTTGAGAGGAGGGTACACATCAGATGCAAATCCAAGATTTTGGTTCGAGTATTTGTGTGTCGGAGGGGCGGAGGCTGCGGCAGCGGAGGTTCCTTCGAAAAAAAATGTTTTTCTACATGACGTTTAGTGAATTCTATTGTATTTTTCCAGAATAATTTTATGTTAAATCCAATGATGACTAAGAGTAGAAATGGCGCGCGCCCACAGTAATCCGGCACGCATAGGTTATACTTGTGGGATTTTAGAGGATGGGGAAAATACACTTTTATCCCCTATGTCTTACCCTAAAATTGCCGCCGTAGCCGGGATAGTGAAGACTCTGTGTCTAAAACTGTCTCGCCTCTCACTCCTGTGGGTTCGAATCCCACTGGGAGCTCGAATTGTCAATTGAGAAAGTGTCATTTCTTAATGTGTTTTTTTTTGTAGTGTGCCAAAGTAATGATATTTCCTATTTTATATTTTCTAAGTATAATGAGTGAAACTAAAACTACCCATTATGTACAAGAATATTTCTTGCGGGACAGCCATTTGTGCTATCCTATATTACGCACCAGGATACGTCAGACGGCAATTTTGCTTTTTTTTAAGTCACGGCATTCTGTTATTTTTTTAACTTTTTACACATTTGAATAATGCAAATAAATTGCTTCACATATTCCTAACTGTTGATTATTTTGCACCAATAAATGTATTTAAACCTATGGTAGTACTGAAAATTCAAATTGTACTACCTTTTATTTCAATATCTGACTTTTAATACAAAACCCTGTGGAAATTGAAAGATCGTGCAGCGCGTGCGCTTATTGCCTTCCCTAACATCTAAATGGATGAGGCCGCCACTATTGTGACTGTTATGTATTCATTTTAACTTGATTCTGAAATAGGTTTTGCAGAGATTTGTGGCGAGGATCTTTCTTTGACTTGGGGTTCCAATTGGGATAAATCATTTTCAAAGGGAATCTGTATTTCAGAATCAGCTGTTTCTTGGTATGGGATTGACTCATTTGTTTTTAATAAATAGTGTCTATTTCTCCTGTACACATGACCATCTTCCGTTTGAATTGAATATGAACGTTCATTGTGTTTGTTTACGACTACTGCCTTTTTCCAAGTTTTGTTTAGCTGTTGTATTCTAGCAGAATCGCCAACTTGATGGGGTATCAGGGGTTTTGTATTTCTGTCGTAATAAACCTTTTCTTTTTGTTTGTGTGACTGAATATTTTCTTTGACTAGAGAGTGGGGTACTGCGTGAGGAATGAGGTGTTCTTGTACAGTTGGGAGAACTGAGCGTAATTTTCTGCCCATGAATTATTCTGAGGGACAGAACCCTATCTCTTTAAGCGGTGTGACTCTATACTCGAGAATGCCAAGCAATGCATCTTTTCCACTTGACTTTGCTTTTGTTAAGATTTTCTTGCAGATATTGACATATTTTTCTGCAAGTCCGTTGGACCTTGGATGGTAAGGATCTGACGTAATGTGACTGAAATCCCATTCATTTGCAAAATTTTAAATTCCTGAGAAGCATAACAGGGACCCGAATCCGAGACTACTTTCTCAGGTATGCCAAAACGACCAAATATTCCTTTCATACGATTGATAACAGTATTACTTTTCATGTTGGGGAGTTCCTTGACGTCGAGGTATCTACTGTAATAATCGACCACAACAATGTAATTATTGTTGTCCCATGTAAATAGATCAGTGGCAACTGTCTGCCAGGGATAATCAGGAATGTCATGGGATATTAGGGGTTCCTTAGGGTTTGAATTTCTGTGTTCCAAGCAGACAGAACAATTAAGTACCATTTCAGTTATGTCCGCTGAAATGCGTGGCCAGAACATTAATTCTTGGGCCCTTAAGAGACATTTTTCTGTACCCATGTGGCCAGTGTGAATTATTTTTAAGAATTCTTGGTCTTGATTCTTGAGGTATGACAATTTTCTGACCTTTCATGATCAACCCATCTATCACCGATAATTCGTCCCGAAAATTCCAGAAGTTCAAAATTTGGGGGTGACATTGATTTCTGGATTCCGGCCAACCTTCAAGGATAGTGTGCTTAAGGACACTAAATTGTTCGTCATTTTCAGTTTGTGTTTTTAATTTCTGAAATTTTTTGTCACTTACAGGTAAACTTGACATGACCATATTGACCTGTACATCCATACTTACACATAGGTCTGGGTATGATGTGTCGCTTAATGATTTAGGGGAAAGAGTGTCGGCAACAGGTATCTGTTTCCCAGGTACATGTGTGACATCTATGTCATACCTGTGTAGTTGCAACATCATGCGTTGCAAGCGGGCAGGGGAGGCATGAAGGGGTTTCTTTAAAATTGAAACTAATGGCAAATGGTCAGTTTGCACATGAGTTTTGTGGCCATAGACGTAGTGGTGAAATCGTTAGCTTCCAAAAACGATTGCAAACATTTCCTTTTCAATTTGTGCATAATTAATTTCAGAAGCTGTCAAGGTCTTCGAAGCATATGCTATAGGTTTTCCTTCTTGCATGATAGTGGCACCGAGGCCAAATTTGCTTGCATCAACTTGCAGGGTCAGTGGTTTGGTGTGGTCATAATATGATAGGACTTGACCTGGATGCTCAGTGATTATCTTTTTGACCTTCTGAAATGCTTCAGCTTGGTTGTCCCAGGAAAACTCAACATCCTTTGACAATAGTTTACGCATGGGACTTGGCAGGGTCAGGTTTCAGACCATCTGCCGACAAAATGTGACCAAAATAATGGACTTGAGGAACACCGACTTCAAGTTTTTCATCGTTCAAACGAACACCCTTTTCAAGACAGCGTTGTAAAACGGCTTTTAGATTTTTATCATGTTCCTGCCTACTTTTCCAAAAACGCATATGTCGTCTACTATTGCAACGACACCGTTTAGACCCTCAAAGCAGTCATCCATTTTCCTCTGAAATTCATCTCCAGATGACTTAGCCCGAACGGCAGCCTTAAGTATCTGTATCTACCAAACATGGTATTGAATGTTGTTAGAAATGACGACTCCTCTGACAATTTTGTTCCCCAGAAACCTGATCTGGCATCAAGTTTCGTGAAATATTTTGCACCAGAAAGCTTGGGTAGAATGTCTTCTAGTATTCTCATGGGATAGTGAGGACGAAGGATATTTTTGTTCAATTCCTGGGGATCAAGACAAATGCGGAGTTTTCCTTGTTTCTTTTCCACTATGACCATATAATTTACCCAACCTGTAGGTTCATTCACTTCGGCAATGTCACCTATTTGTTCCATACGGACCATACGGACCAGTTCCGCTTTGCCCCTTTCGTGCAATGCGACGGGGACTTTCCTGGGCGGGTGTATTACAGGAGTTGCATTTGGATCAAGGTGTATTTTGCACTCCCCAGAGAAATTACCTATGCCGTTAAATACCTCAAAATGTTCACTGAACACGGATGCCTTTGTTAGAAATGTCTGAGAGTTGTCAGTCTCAACAGTGTATGTAAGCTGAATGAGCCCAAATTCTATACATGATTGTAATCCAAACAAGGGAGGTGACCTCGTATTGACAACATGAAATGTGACATCTTGTCTGTGACCTGTGCTGAGATGAAAACATGACAGAGTTACGCAGCCTTTAAGGTCAAGTGTGTTCCCATTATAAGCTGATAATGCCAATTTAACATCAAGATTCTGAAATACAGAGTATGGTAAAATGATGACCTGGGCGCCTGTGTCAACATTGAATTTAACAAGACGAGCTGTAGGGCCTACCTGAATCTCTGCAAATACTTGTCCATTGGTAATTTTAGATTCCACACTATCGACAAATACATCCATATCAGAATTGAATAAATAATCTGGTTCACAGTTTTCCATTACCTCTACATCATTAACGTTTTTGGAACGACACTGTTTGGAAAAATGATTCCATTTTTTGCACGAATGACATTGTTTCCCTTTAGCGGGACACTGAAAGTTGATATGTGTCTGTCCGCAGTTTCCGCATATTTTGGAAATGTCCTGTCGTTGGTTGCTGCTGTTGGTTGTGTTCCCGCTGATGCTAGTGGTCTGCTGGTACTTAGTGCTACCGGAAGCGGCTTGTGGCTTTCTCCGTTGTGGCTGAAGTACTGCCTGTACTGTGGACGCCGCAGTTGATGGCTGGTTCATAGTATGTAACTGCTCTTGGGCGTACTCGAAACTTTGACAAATCTGGGTTGCTCTATCCAAAGTCAGTTTTTCTCCCTCGTTAATGAGTTTTTCCTTGACTTTTAGTGAAGTTACACCGAAAACTATCCTATCCCGGATCATTTCTTCCGGATTTGTGTATAAGCAATCCTTAGCTAAAAGTTTGAGTCTCGTTATAAACTGTTCCATCGTGTTTTCACCTTGGATTTCATTATTGAATTTAAACCTTGAGAAAACAGGATTAAGTTTAGGCTGTAAGTGCTTTTTTATTGCTTCGCATATTGACGTCATATAAGATCTCTCCATTGCAGTGAAAGACAAAGTATTGTAGATGTCTCTGCCTTTTTGCCCGATCCATAGAAGAAGATATGTAGTTTGTACAGCCTCGTCTTTCTCCTTTAATGCACCTTTGAATATAAGGTCTGCATGTTGGTGAAATTTCCTCCATGCGTCTGGTAAATTGGTGGAATTCCACTCCATGGTTGGTATTGGTATACCACTTAAATCCATTTTTATATCGTGAATGTTTAAAATTCAGTCTGAATAAAAAAAATCTTATTTAAATGTATATTCCTGAATGTTCAAAATTCACTATTAAATCCGTTTGTTCTGACACCATGTTATGTTATGTATCAATGTATAAGAATGACAGTTTATGTATTCTATCTTTATTGAATCATATAGAGATTTGCAGTAAGAATGCTAGCATTAGAATGTTATCAAAGTGGACAGCAGGGGATATCCAAGATAAGGGAGGAACCAAGAGGCGGGGCTTATCAGTCAGTAGAGTAGTGACAACCAGTACATAAATTCAATAGACATATTGTAACAGTGTCAATAATAAATTTAATTGGCCTATATATAGTGATGCTCAAACGCTTGGTCGAGCATTCAAGGCATATTGAAAATATATATAATTCCTCGTTTATTGTCCAATATAATATATCATGTCTTTATTGTTTGAATCTAAATTACTTTAGCTTCATTTTTGTTTTGCCTTAGCATTTTCTTTTTGCTGAACGTTTATATGATATCTTTGTTATTTTTTGCTACACTTGTAATATTTTGGATGAAGTTCACAGCTCTACAAATTGTAAATATAACCGTCATTGTTATTTATTACAAACAATCTTTCCTAGGAGAAAAAATATTTAAGCAGTTTGCTTTCATTCTAATCCTTTAATATAATTGTACAATGTATATATGAAATGTTGTAAACCATTGAAAAAATAAAATACGTTTAAACTAACGCGTATTGCCTGTTGAGAAAAACCCTCTGTTTTAGTCGGTATTCCTTATCGTAATCCTTACCGAAATCGTTACCGTAGTTAGATGTACAGGTCTATTAAGAACCTAAATCAGGAATAACGAAATATTGTTTATTAAAAGAAAACAAGATCCGCATTACCGAATACCGTTGCATCACAGGCCTTAATCAACAACTTTAAACACTTTGAAACAAACGGCTCTTAATTCTTAATATAGCGATTGCGTCATCTACTTATTTCTATTTAATTCAAAAGATTACAAGTATAATCTCATAATGTGACAAGTGGTACCGTTGGAGTCAGGTGATTCAAATGGTTTTAGTGCAAAATGTAGCTTTAAGACTTTTAATGCTCTGCATTGATTTATACAATTTTCTCAGTAAAATAAAATTTGATATCTCACTGTTTCAAACAGTGAAATTACCATAAATTATTTTCACCGTTTTTGGAACAACTTTTTTCAGTAGTGATTACCGGCCTTCACGCGTTGTTATTCTTACCTCCATTGCTGATAGTTGTATGCTTGCCGTGATAAACATATCTTCTATAGCTTTTTGCATAAACTTTTATGTTTATTTCAGGGGGTATATTTTATGCCGTGTATTAACTAATGATCTGTAGTGAGGCGGTAAAATTGGGGCTACCAGTGGAGAATTAAAAATGTGAAATAGACACACAAATGTTGTTCAACAGCTGTTGATGGAAGCATAAAATAAAAATATAATGTTGTTTTTTTTGTTGTTGTTTTTTTTTCACTCGTGAGAATATTGTTTTTGGAGAGAACTGTAACTAATGTTGTAATAACTTGTAGTTCAATCCATTTGCATATGTTTCTATGAATATTGTGATGTTGAATTGATGTATTGTAACATATCGGCAATAAAATATTATTAAACTAATTAAATTGTTTTTGGAGCTCACATCATGAAATAAATTTGCTTCTTCCACTGAAAAAAACAAACAGATATCCTCTGTGTCTGGTACTATATCACTGTTTGGAATTCAATTGTTTTAAATTTCACTAAAAGCTAAATGCGATAAACGGGAATCTAATATGCAATATGCAAATACATCGCCCCAATTGATGTTATATTTCTATGTTAATACCCTCACAATGCACGATATTGTAATATGTCATCTGTTATCTCGACGCACTGATTTTAGGGTCAATACGCGTCTTTCATTGTATGGCTGTTCTCTGTATTCCCTTGAGTGCAAAATACAGATTGAGACGCAGTGCATTTATTTAATTAAAATTCTGTAAGTTGCCTAAAGTAAATTTATTCCGCAATGAACAAAATCGTAGTTAAATTGTAATTGTTTGTGTCGCAGTCATTATGTTTCATTTGTAAATTGTGTCAACACGTAGTGTTCATTATATTAGTTTTAAACTCTCTATATGGACGAATAAATACTGAAGATGGTATCCATTGGAAGTGCAGTTACTGTCGAGGTGGGGGGAGGGGGTATATTATATTAAAACTCTCTATATGGACGAATAAATACTGAAGATGGTATCCATTGGAAGTGCAGTGACTGTCGAGGTGGGGGGAGGGGGTATATTAGATTAAAACTCTCTATATGGACGAATAAATACTGAAGATGGTATCCATTGGAAGTGCAGTGACTGTCGATGTGGGGGGAGGGGGTATATTAGATTAAAACTCTCTATATGGACGAATAAATAATGAAGATGGTATCCATTGGAAGTGTAGTGACTGTCGAGGTGTGGGGAGGGGGGTATATTAGATTAAAACTCTCTATATGGACGAATAAATACTGAAGATGGTATCCATTGGAAGTGTAGTGACTGTCGAGGTGGGGGAAGGGGGTATATTAGATTAAAACTCTCTATATGGACGAATAAATACTGAAGATGGTATCCATTGGAAGTGTAGTGACTGTCGAGGGGGCGGGGCGGTCATCACTGGCTTAAGCGGTATGCTACTTTTAAGCCGCACATATTGGGGTTGATGATCCGAAAGACCTACATGTAACAGTGAGTATTAATACTACTTATTTGTAGTCGGGGCGACTTTTCATAGAGCCGCCACACAGCACTGAACAAACGCTAGCGTGAATGTCACTAAATACCGAAAATGAGATCCTTTGGAAGCAACAAACACAAACAAGAGAGAAAACCAGGCTGTGTTGAGCCTGTTCATGAGTGTTAATACATGTATAAGATATAAAACCTCTCACGCCAATTAGCACCGGTTTTAACTTTACTGTAGCAAACACATAAAACGTCTCTCGGTGTTTTTGTGTTTTTGTGCATTACTGCGTTCATATAATTATATTAGAGGATATGGCAGGGATTTCGTTATTTACACTTTCTCGTTTAATTGGGGTGACAATAGGATACGAGTAATGTCTGATGCACCGTATCTTTTGACAAAGATATAGGTATAATTGTATTACGTAGATTGAGACGCAAAATAAGTGTTATGTTAGGAATACTGTCACGTAGAATATCCGGAAAGGTCATAAATCAGACACGAATGTGACATATCTGTGTGATTGTAAGATTGTTGTGTAATCACATTCGACTATAAGACCGTGTTTGATATATCAGTATTCGGTGTAATGTCTTGATATCATACCAAACAAGACCACGTACATAGGACAATTGTAAGGCAATGTAATAGCGATATCACGCCCGGGAATCGCATAAGACATGTAGATGCTATTTTTTTAATATTCGGACCTTTACATTTATCTTGTAAATTTCCACACATAGATATAAATATCTGACGTACATAAGCGAATTTTTAGAAACAAATATGGTAAAATGAAGGAGATTTATCGCAAAAATGCACGGCAGTACAGGCGTGCAACCTACACTGCAGACTTGCTATGAAATAAGAACAAACTCAAGGTGGACATTTCGCCGTTTTGACAGATGTCTTTTTATGTTTTACTATCGTATTATTATAAGTATTGTTTAAATACACATTAACAAACAATCGCTAACATCTAAATATCACAAATTGCCTGAAGAAAAACATAACTGACCAGTCAGGCTGGCACTGAAACAACCCCAATGCAGCAACTACCACGCTTTGAAAAGAGGTTATCTCCCCCGATATGTTTCGGATCGCTTTGGTTTTGTTCGATTTTGTTGTTTTTTCGTTATAGGTTTTCTGTTTTTGTTGTTGTATGTTTTTTGCACAGAAGATATAACATATGTCATTCCTATATAGGCATTTGCACAACATAAAATGGTAAAATTAAGTTAAGTCGAAGCAACGTCAACGATATATAGGAATCTATTTGTAGACGTTTTGTGACCGACTATTTTAGACGCCGTAACACTGTATATGCACTGTATAATTATATGACCACCCGCATTTTTCTCGGTAGAACCAGTATTGTATACCTTCGGCTTTCCGTAAGAATCGACACTATCTCACTTGACAAGTTGAGCTCCCAATTTAATTCTAACCTGCAGCGGTGAGAGGCGAGAACGTTTAAGACGCAGCGTCTTTACTGCCACAGAAGCCTTTTTGCCAAGTTGTGAGACAGTTTATGTTGCAGTTAAAGCTTTTTTGACGGAACATAACTGTCTTAGAGCCATGACTTAATAAATTCCACAACACACTTTCCGATCACATCATTTTTAATATAAATATTAATAGTAAATATTAATTTGAAATAAACCAACATTAAGATAAAAGGTATCTCGTATCAAAGTCTTAATTCATCTATCAATGTTCCTATCAGCCGAAATATAACAGGATTGACTAAATTGAGTCTAGCGAATCTGAATGCAAGCTTAAAGTGTCTAAAACATAGATATGGCTTCAACTTAAGACTTGTTTAAAGACTGCCTGGACAGCCGAGCAGGCCTATTTTATACAGGTTCTCGCAGCAACAGCCGCGAGAACCTGCCCACGTTAATGGTTCCAGACGTATTGCCTACCATTATGGTCAGCATTTAATCTCTTGTGACACTAACTGCGTGCTTTAGCTTTGATCAGACCCAAAATGTGGTCGTAAATGACTGCCATATGTTTGTAACTTGACACTAGAGTCAGTACCAACGGTCTTTTAATGCGTTTGTTGGACATATATTATAGAATGATGAAATACCGACCACGGCATAGGCGTATATTCTCGGTAAACAACACATTAGGTAATATTTATATGAACAACACATTAGGTATTATTTATATGAGTGTATTTATATAACTGACCAACTTAAATGCACGCACGTGTCAAACAGTTGCCGTGGGCCTATTGCTGATGTTACACTAACATTTCGGTCAACAATATATGCCTAACCTATATCTGTTTCTGCACTATGATGAAAAATGATACCCTATGTTCTGTACTTTGATAAAATGCGAGATACTATAATATAATTCAATATATTTTAGCAATAAAACAAATACGACTTTAACACATAACAGTGGGAACGCCAGGAACTAATTATTCAGCTTTTTTGATCATTTTGATTCTCCGCGACAGGGATTATTTTTTTAGTGTTTGCCGGACTATTTCATTAAAAAAATCACAAAAAGCCGCCATTTTCTTTTTGTAAAAACGTCGATTCAGACCGCAGTTATCAATTTTACGCGTACCTAGTTTACAGGAGTGAACACTTTTTGTAAAATGTCAGTTTTGGATTACGTCATCAATACGTAGAATGTGTTTACACGTTGGTAAACGTTGAATCCACTGAGTATCTGATGCAGGGTGTTCACACTGGGATAAACAATTGGAAATATACACAGGTTAACGTAATGAAGGAAACAGTTGACTGTCTTAGAACTCTGCAGGCAAATAACACGTGAGTTCAAATGTGTACATGTACAACTCTTTTTTTGGTTTGTTTATGCAGTGTTTTCTTGAAATTTGCCAAGCACATCGATGATGTTAATGTTGACAAACTGTGTAAATAGTCAACATAACTGGATCAGCCGTGACAGTTGTTGATTTCATTTAATTATTCATATGATTCCTCTCTCAGAATCATTCTTGTTTGTATAACAAGACCCGTAGCCATAGACATGAGGCCCTTCCAGTGGTGGTCCATGTTCCCTTGTTCCCTGACAATACGACCCGGTGATCCCCAAAATGTTTTGCTTTGTTCCCCAAAAATATGTTCCCTTGTTCCCCAAGACCGCTGGGAGACCTTCAGCCTGAACCCTGTGAAGGGGTTCACCTTATGGTATGCCTGTAATGGCCAGTGTCAAACCCCACATATGCTGTATGGCCATGGGACACAGCAATTCCTAAACCACATCCCTGCCACCCCCTTCTAGACTGGGCCATTCTCTGACAACCAAATTTGAAAGATGCATTATTTAACTTTTAATTAACTTTATTGTACTAATTCAATGTTTTGAAATTTCATTAGTTAATATTTGATTTCATGATATTTCACTATTTGCACACAGTAATGTGCTTGACCTTTGCAAAAATGACCTTGACCTTTCATGACCATTAGCTTTTGTCTGTACCGTCACAGCAATTTTCTTCATCAAAAACTGATGTTTTCTTGTTTTTAATGTGAAAACATTGATCATATGGTAAAAAGGATACCATTCTTATTCCATATCACGTTTTATTTCCCTAATTTTAATGAATGTTTACTTTTTACTTTTACAAAATGCGTAGCTACATTTTATTGGCGCTTTTTTGTTATATTGTTTGTCCTAGCTTATATTAATTTTTTCAACTATGAAAGTTATGTTTACATTCGAATAAAGATATAATGTGCTCCTTTTGTGTAGATAAACTATTTCACAGACATTTTTATTCATTTTGTGAAAAAATACCAAATCAGTGCATTGTTGCGGAAGAGACAATTCGTAACGGCAAAGACCTTCATGTGACGGTAAAGACAAAATGTGTGAAATATATTGTATATATGAACTTTTTAGAAAGAAAATAAACAAAGTTTAAGCTGCAGAGCATCTTTATTTCTATTTTGAATAGAAGTACAAACAATTAAACAGAATGAACAACCGTGAACAGAAAAGTATTTACCATTTTACCAAGTTCAAATCAAACTGTAGAAATTTAAAAAGTCTGTATTTCTTGAAGAAAAAACATCTACTGCAGATATACCACCATGGAATGACTACCTTTAAAAATACAATAGTGATGTAAAGGAAAACATTTCACGACGTACGGACGGACACTGGTCACCCTTTGTATAGATCTCACTCCCAGCAATCAACGGCAGGGGGCATAATACGAGGGTCATTCAAAAAGTTCTGTCACTAACGCGTTTTAACAAGTATGTGCTCGTTGTGAGTGTTGAGGTTGGTAACAAATGAAAGAGAGTTTCAATACCATTCCGTTGATGGTAAAATAAATGCTGTATCTTTTGTGTGACGAAAGCTATGGAACATTTAATACACATCACTTATACATACTGAGGCATTTTTGTCCTGAGTTTTTTCAGGTATGTTAATTGTTACTTTGTTAAATGCCTGTTTCTCTTTAAGTACTTGTCGAAGACCTTTGAAATTTCTCATACATTACCAGTTATATCTGTGCATTACAATATTCAGAATTTAAGCATGGTAGATGAAAAGACATTGTCTTAGAAATTAACATTTTATGCTAACGTGTAAAATTAATCTAATGATAAATGGACATTAAATGGAAGGGCAGTCTTCTGAAATAGTGTTTTTGGATGATCAATATTTTCACTAAACATTGTACAAAATTCTACAATAATGTGTTGAATATGAAATTTAAACACTGAAGGACTAGGATTTGTAAAAAAATATGAAAACATATTAATACTATGAGAATAATTACGACATTTAAAAGATATTATAACATTTCCGTAAACAAAATGAAGAAATTCAGTGTTATTTCTGCTAAAATTAAGGGATATGCATTCACTCATCTCTGGTTTGCAGCAAGACCTTTCTGAATTCTCGAGAATTATTTTCACGGATTATGGGTGAATAACAGCAGATGGCGTACAAGAAAATTTAAATGCATAGAATTATTCAAATATTTTTTACAATGTTTTGTAACAAGGACTTTTCAGAGATGCCAGTATACAAAAGGTGTGGTAGGGGGAGGTAATTCAGGGGTATAAATAACCGGAAAGTTTTCATTTTTGTTGTGGAATTTAAGAGAGCGAATCCAGTAGTACTATAAATACACTACTTTATCTCTGTGTAATATCCAGTTCAAAGGATATATGCCTAGTGACAAAACTTTTTGAAGCACTCTCGTAATTATCAGTTTACTAATATAGTTGTTATACTAGTTAACCAGACAGAATAAACCCCAAAACAGGAGCGTCGAATTAAGAGTACTCATAATTCATTTTACGCATATGTAATCACGAGTATTTTAAGAACCCTTGAATGATCTATAATTTTTTATTCATCAATATGTAACCTGACCAACTGGATAGTTTTGATAAGTGTACTTTTTCCGTTATTGGCGGGTTAGTTTCTTTAATACCATGATCTTTGTAATTATGTCACTATCTTTCTGTCGCACGCTCTGCTACAGCGTGCGAACCTCTACTACAGCGTGCGAACGCTCTAGCTACAGTGTGCGAACGCAGTAGTAGAGCGTGCGATAGTAGAGCGTGCGAACGCTCTAGCTACAGCGTGCGAACACTCTACTACAGTGCGGGAACGCTCCACTACAGCGTTCGTACACTGTATCTAGAGCGTTCGCACACTCTACTACTGTGTTCGCACACTGTAGCTAGAGCGTGCGAACGCTGTAGTAGAGCGTGCGAACGCTTTAAATTATTGTTTCTGCATGTCACCTGTGGGGCTCCGTATAGTTCAATATATCGAGATGAATCTCATTTATTCTGATATACTCTTTCAATAGTTCATTTTCTCTGGCTAACTCAGATGGGTCTTCATGAAAATCATAATTATAAATTTAACATGGAACCGATCCAGTCTCAATCTAAGCTAAGAAAATGGTTTAGTCTTCACCGTCACAGCATCGTCTTTACCGTCACACACATTCTGTGGCGGTGAAGACTGTGACGGTGGAGACTTTTTTTTAGATAACACGTGATACTGATGTTGTTTGACCTTCAATGCAAATTTGATCAAGAATATTCTGTTTACATATACTTTAAATACAAACTGGAACAGTTGGAGTTTTAAGAAATGTGTTTCTTTTTCTGTTATACACCATACGGTAAAGACAACCAAAAAGGTATGGTTTTAGGAATGAAAACATTATCTACCAATTTTCTGCCGCCATTGGAAATTCTTCTCGAAATAAAAAGGATATGACGTTCTGACAGCATGACGTCATCAGTGATGCCAGAATCTTCTTCAAGACTGGTTGCAGTTTCGAATACGGCTTAACCAAACATCGTGACGGTAGAGAACTTTTTTCCGTGGGACATTTTTTTTGTTTGTTTATATTCTTAAATTTCATTTTCAGTTGCGTATTTTGTTAGAACATTGCATACAGTATATAATTAATACCTTTACAAAGACAATTAACCTGTAAAATGTATTTGGATGTGTGTATGTGTTTAGTTACACATTTCAACTTTTAATGACCCTTAATTGGGACATTTTTCTTCACGAGCGTGACGGTAAAATGGTATATATATTTTTTTTAAAAAAAGGAGGTATTGTTAAAGTTTTATTCATAATACTTTCATTTTAGAAGGAAAACAATACACTTTTCTTACTTAATCAATTTCAAAAACATATATGATATATGTACTTGCCGTAAAACATGTACTTAAAAATGTTACCATCACAATTTGTCCTCTTTCGTGACGGTAATTCTTTTTTTATAATAATGCTAATTATAGTTAAAAATTAAGAAATAACAAAATATTTTCAATATATATATTTAGATTGTTATAAACCGTAATGCCATTGGCGAAAATCTATTTCAAACTTGCAAAAGCAAATAAATAAATCCACTGGGACAAGAAAAAACGAGAGAATCCAAGTTCCCAGAGAATGGCCCCTCTACATTTACCCACAGGCAGCTGACGCATACCCTCCCCATTGACTTTTTACCCTTCTTTGAAGCGGCCTGTAAAAGGCCCATTCCCCACTCTCATTTCTTTTAAAAGCATGCAGACTTCCCCACTTTTTAAACTTACCTTGGAAATTTCTTTCCCCATTTATGTATTCCACCCCCAATTAAGAGCAAAAGGCCCCTTCCCCAAAACTGGTAAAAAGGCCCTGCTGCCCCCACCACTATTCCCAACCCCCTTCCCCTCTCTTCTACGTCCCTCCCGCATATTTTCACTACAAACCCTACTTAAAATGTGTTCAATGAAATGCTAAATACAGCAACACTCGGTTTTCAATTAAAAACAAAATATACACTACATCCCAGTTCTATTTTATGTGATTGACTCTGCTAAAGTGATCTGTGTACCATGCACAGGGCTTTTTTACCTTATGTAACAGAGACACCTCTAAAATGCCTCTTTCTCAATTGAGAACTTGACTGTTTTTCCCCCAATTGTGGCAGAAATATTTGCCAATCAGAAAGCAGCAGTGTCTCAGAATTTGAGAAAAAGCATTAATTCTGCAATGTGTTTTTGTCTGTGGAGTCAGTTCTAACTGAGAAACAGTAATTATAATAACTGTTGGCTGAAAATATAAATAAAGCATAGTATTGTCAAATTTACTTAATTGGTAAAATCTTACATCTTTCCCAAAATGAGAAATAAGCTTGTCTTTTTTCCCCAAAATAGACAGGCCTTGGCCTCTTCCCAATTTTGTGGAAAAAAGCCCTGATGAACACATTTTCTAAGTAACAGTACATAGAAATAAGAATTGAATACATAGATCTATCTAATTATTATTTAATTTCAGCGAAATGTTCAGATCCAAATGAAATTTGGCAATTGCGTTTATACACTGTGTCATTATTTTTTTCATAGGGAGACATCAGTCTCACAGACATGATGCCTGCATCTTACTTATTCTGATCTGAAATGCGACTCTTGGTTGGATGAGGTGAGGTTGGAGGAGCTCACAAAAACAAGATGGATTTCATAGAGGTTTGTAAGCAGAACTTATTTGTATGGTGGGGAAGTATTTCACATCAATGCCAAAAAAATAATAAAATAATAATAATTAGATAAATCTAGTTAAAACACCTGGAAACCTTACCTTGAAAGGTGGAACTGAGAGACAGTATTAAAGCATGAAAAGGAACTTAAACAATACATACGTTCTCAGTATTAAAAAAAAAAGACATTTGGTAATCTATTTCAGTAAATTTTATATTGACTAAGACCGAATTAAATATACAGGTCTGTGTTTACTGTATTAAACCAGACCAACTCCCTTAATACACTGCTGACTCCTCTTTTTATTGGGAATAAAATAATAATCAGTTATTCTGAGGTAAAAAAAAGAATATAATCTGTTTTAATATGTTTAAGCCTGCAGCCAGTCAGATGTTTCTTTATGTAATGTTCTTGTGATCTAAATATAATTCATGGAGTAAAAAAACGATAACAAGTAAATATTTGATACCAAATAAATATACTGGCCCACTTTTATTGACAATGATATGTAAACACAGGTTTAATTTTTATTTTAGTTGGCCTGTATAGGTTCTATATAAAATACATATTTTGTATATTATTAAAAGTGATCAAGTTTTAGTATTTCATGTACAGCAGATATTTAAGTTGTAATACTCAGTGTTTGCATTTTCTTTATTTTTCAGACAAGATGCTAGGTATTGAACAATAAATTGAATGGATTATCTTGAACTACATCTACAGTTCTTGTTCTCAACACTAATTGACACTCAAGTTTTTCACAAGGATCTGTGCATGCTGGTTTCCTCCCACATGCATTTAGCGCTGTCATCCATGCCAATGAGAGTGATGTGAAAAGTAGTTTTGCTTATTTAATACTCAATAAAAAAAACACTCATCAATCATCATTCCATTTGAGACGTTGAAGTACACAGTTTTATTGAACTGACTGTTACGTGTACATATAACGGAGAATACATGTTGATGCTGAACTATGTTCAAAACCTGTGACACAACTTTAAAAAGAACTGCATAGGGTTGTAACTTGTTTTATTAACATATTAATTATCGACCTTAAAGGGACACACATCAATCTTGATTTGTTGAAAAGCTAACAACTCGCAGCGTCCCATTAGTTTTTCTACATAATTCACATGTTTGCAATCATTAATATTAATACTAGAATAGTGCAAAGCTAATAGTTATTATTATATTACTAAACTGTTGATAATATTGCACCAATAATTTATACATTTCACTCACAGCCATTACCAGTATGTATTATATATTTGACATGCCTATTAAACAAATGATCACTTTTTCAGTTGAATGACTTATGAATTCATCAAACCTGAGTATATCCAACATTTAAACTACACTTGATCTTCCTATAATATATATATCTGTGCCAGTGGACATGGCAGACGCTTAGGGATCACTTTAAGCTCTGTCAGCTCTCATGTAAGATCCTCAATTACCTGTGTTCATGAAACACACATTTTCGTCTTACTCTATGAAAATATGTATAAAGTTATTCCTTAGCAATTATTCAATGCTATTGACATGTCCAATAACTATGAATTTTATTTTGGCAAAGTTGTGGTTAGAGCATAATATTATGTACATTGAATATGAAAATGAAACGCATTACGTATTTGAATAGACGCCTATAGTCTTCCAGAGCGCCTCCAATCCATTTAAAATAAATCAGGAATGATAAATGTCCTTGCTGACAAAAGCACATGACAGACTTGTGTGTTATAATACATGATGCTGTTTTTCATGCTTTTCTCATTTTGGTTCCCGTGTGGTTGCCGGGGCCCCCGTTTGGTCACGGGGCAAAGAATACGGCCACTGCAGATCCCTTTGGAGGGGTAGGCAGAGGGGTAGAATCCCCCCCAAATTCATGTTCATTTTATCATTTTTGTTCATGTTCATTAAAGGTCTTCATCATGATCCCTGCATTGTTTCAGGTGCTATCTCGCTCGCATCAAAAGAGCAGTGGCAGAAAAACAATAACGTGGCTCCAGCGTAAATAGAGTTTCTATGATAGAATTTGCAGCAACTCTGCAGTTCAGGGTGAGAAGGTTCTAGGCCCATTTTCCATATTTTATCTCGATGTACATGGAAGATGAGCCTGGCATGTTCATGCCTTTTAGGCGCCATATAACCTTTTCATGTGTTGGTGCGCCTTAAAACCCCAATTCAATTCAATTCTCATTTTAGCCCCTTAAATATGTTAAAAATAGGGTCGGTCGGGCCACCGGAAACACAGGTATTTTTTTTTTTTGCCTAATATATATAAGTAAATATATATATATAATATTAATAGCTCTTATTTATCCCATGTTGAGACGACACACAAGCTAGACCACGAGACAATATACGTTTTAATTGAATTGAATGTTGTTTAACGGCTCATCAACACAGTATAGGTTATTTAGAGCCGCCCCAGAGAGAGGGGAAGGAATACATAGAAATCCGGGAACCTGCCCTACTCTTGTTAAAGAATAGATTCATATGGTTCTTTAATGTGCTCGGAGGATAGACCGATATACGGGACCGCCCGGTTTACGTCCCCATCCGACGGACGAGACTAAGGGAAAGTGTCTTGGTCATCGCTAACCCGGCCAATTCCTAATTTTATTGAAAAAGAAATTCTACAAAAGGATACTAAGTTTAGGGTTATTACCCTCGCGAGCCTATCTACCCTATAGGCTGCAGGGTTCTGCCCATCCCTTACTGATTGGAACTAATATAGTTTCATAAAATATGGTAGGTGTCATTGGAGTAGCTCTGCGTAAGCACGGTACACCCGACCCTACGCCTAACTCGGAAATCGAAAATGTAAAAAGTCCAAAAGTGCAATAACAATGGAGGAGGTATTGGCGGTGTTACGGGAAGGGGGGATATTTTCAGGTACATGTGTGTACTTACCTTTATCTACCGTTTTATAACTCTGAAATATACGTCAGAACGCGAATTGTAACATCAAAAAAACATAATACGGGTAGCATGACCCCGAACCCCACTATGATAAGTTAAACGGAGTGAGGGCGGGAGGGACCCCGAACCCCACTAAGATGAGTTAAACTGTGTGTGTGGTGGCAGTTGGGGGAGGGAGTGCAGCAGTGTACACATACATGTAAATGGTCGATTGCCCATCATGTGTTCTTGGTATCTCAGATGTAAAGGCGCTGGCACGGTTTAATACACAGATTGTTTCAAAGATGCTATTTCACTGACACAGACTTTCAAAAAATAAGCCTCGGTTACACAGTGGAAAAAGCGTTGAACCTAAGGAGCTGGAGCCCTGGTGATGGCATGTCTAATGGGACTATTCACCCATCTTACTTCCCTCTGCGGTCGCTCTTCAAATCAATAAAGCCCTAGTTCATATTATATTTGCGTCGACAATCCAAATGGCCTTTAAAATACATTTAAAATCATAGTTCACATTCTAGATTAATTCTGTCCATTTAAAAAAAATGTG
>JAWPHD010014050.1:0-63883 GCA_037043455.1 Cyrtodaria siliqua
CCCCGCCTCTCCCCACCCCATGATCCCCCACTTGAAACTATTTTTTTTTTACTTATTTCTGTGTTGTTAATTCTAACATCATGTGCCTCCTCCCGCTGCCCACCCCACTCCCCACTCCACCCCCCCACACCCACCCACTCGAAACTAGAATGTTTTTATTTAATTTTTATTTATTTTTTACATATTTCGTGTTGTTTGGCAATTCTTACACATAGCTCTTACACATTAGCTTCTTACACATATTATTGCTCCCCCCACCCTCCACCCCATTCCCTCCTCTCCAATCCCCCCACCCCCCACTGCCCCCCCCCTCGAAATATTTTTATTTATTTTGTTTTACATATTGCTATGTTGTTTTGGACAATTCTTACATAGCCTTCTTACGCATATATGTTGCTCTCCCCACACACCGCCTCTCCCCATCCTCACTCAAAACTCGATTTTTAAATATATTTTTTACATTTTTTGTGTTGTTTTGGTGAATTATTCATAGCTTCTTACACATAATATATTGCCATCACACCGCCACTCCACCCCCTCCACCACCCCACCTCCTCCCCACACACCACCCCACCCCCACCCCCACTCAAAACTTGATTATTTTTTTTATATATTTTGTTTACATTTTTGTCTGTATTTTTTGATCATTCTTACACATAGCTATGTTGCGCCCCCCAACCCCACCCCCGCATTGATTTAGCCTTGTTTTCTGGTGTATATCTAGATATATAATTTATTATCTCAAAAAAATCGAATAGTCGGGCTGCCGCTGTTTTCCGACAGCTCTTGTTAATTGTTTTACGAACCATCAACACAGTGAAAATTGCTGTAAGAGGAAGGGGAAAATTACAAATATAAAAAATTGATAAAGCCATCAGTTAATTATTTTATTTGAAAAGAAGAGAATGAAATGTTCTATTAAAATATGGGAGGAGGTAAAAAAAACAATAACTATTAAATTCCCTACGGAAAAATAAAATACCTAATTTCGTTTTGTCCTAGGAGGGATCGTTAAATATCAAAAAATAATAGCCTTATTACTGTCTCTACCGTGTACCACTATAAGTATAACCATGACTTTATATGAATATGCACATTCATTACTACCATGTATATCAAATTACTACTATGGACCACTTTAAAACACTTTTACTACCACCTTTGCCAGTGTATTTTATCACATTTATAACTACCATGACTAATGTATACTACATTTATTACTACCATTACATTTATTTACAACCATGAATACTATCACTGTCTTCTAAATGCATTTCGATAAACTTTTGAGCAGAAGTTGTGGTTAAACATTTCCATGTTGAAATCCATTGGCTGATTGAGTAGATCTACGTCATTTATCATAGACTAAAGAGGGAGCCAGATTATTTTTTTCCTCTTATTGATCTCATCCAGATTATTTTTGCAAGAAGGTAAGACATGGCTGGATTTTTTTTCAACAGTTTGAGGGACTGTTTATTTTTTTCGCTCAAGTCAGAGCCAGGATATTTTTTCAGCTTTCAAGGCAAGAATATTTTTTCAAAAAACATCCAGACCCCCCCCCCCACCCCCCCCCCCCCCCCCCCCCCACACAAGAAATCAAAATGGTCGGTACCTTATGGTTTCCAAGAAGTAGTCGCTACAAATATTTTTTTCATCTATTTTTAGATTTGGCGTCATATTTGACTGCATATCAACATGATTTTTCTAGGATCACTAGGTGTTAGGTCAGATACCACTATTAATTTAGGCTTCTGATTGCTGAAAAAGTATAGGGTATAGTAGGGCATATAGTGAGATTGTAAGGTATATTCTGAATGGATTAAATTATCCAGATCATAGCAAAGGCCCACAAACATCAACATATATTTCCATCATAAAAAATGCTGATTTAGATATTTTGACTGATATTTGCATTTCATTGATACAGTTATACTGAGGGCATATTTGCAACAAGAGGCCAAGCGGGCCTGTGGACGATCTACCGCTAATGTTAAAATGTGTGAAATAACTCTGTCAAAAATCATTTAACTGGAACAAGGCGATAATATACGCAACTAGGGATTGTACTGATCATCCCTGTAAAGATTCGTTGAAATCCAGCCAGAGTTTCAGGAAAACAAGTCTGTACAAAGTTAGTGTATTACAAATTTAAGGGGTCATAAAGAAATATAAAAAGATCGGACAGGGAAAGTAAATTCCTTCAACTGGAAAACAGCGATGATATGCCCAACAAGGCTTGAGTACTGATCAACCCTGCCAAGATTTGTTGAAATCCGGCCATGGGATCTGGAGAATGTTTGTGTATTAAAAAATACTGATAAAGTTGATCCTTTGGGAGCAAACAACCTTAAAAAGGCCTTAAATCTGCCAAAAATCATTAAACTAGAACACACCAATGATATGCGCAAATAGGCTTGGTACTCATCATCCCCGCCAAGATTCGTTGAAATCTGGCCAGGAGTTCAGAAGAGACTAGTCTGGACAAAGTGTGTGTATTAAAACCTTTAAAGGGCTATAACTCCACCAAAAATCGTCCAACCGGAACACGGTGGTGACATGCACGCATAGGCTTGATATTTATCATCCTTGTCAGATTTCGTTGAAATCCGCTAGGGGTTTAGAAGAACTAGTCTGGACAAAGAGTAGGTGTATCAAAAACATTTAAAATGCCATAACTTCCCCAGAAATCTGTCACCGGAACATGACGATGATATGCACAACTAGGCTTTTGTGTTTGTGATGTCGCTTGCATTTATTATTCTTTGCCTTCTTGTTTGTTCTGTTTGCGTGTTTGTTTCTGTGTTTTGTGTTGACTGTCCTCTTTGAATGCTACTTCCCTGTCCGATCTTTTATATTTCTTGGTACTGATCACCTCTGCAAAGTTTCGTTGAAATCCGGCCAGGGATTCATGGAAACTAGTACAGTAAATGTGTGTGTATTAAACCTTTAAAGGGCCATAACTCCGCAAAATCTTCAACTAGAACATGGTGACGACATGTACAACTTGGCTTGTTACTGATCATCCCTGCAAAGTTTCGTTGAAATTCAGCTAAAAGAAGGCCATATTGACTTAAAGGGACAATCTCCGTAACTTTTAGCTTATAAAACACACACTAATTATGTTCACAAACATTACACAACTAAACATTATTGACTATTTACTAATTAAAAGCAAGATTGTTTGACGAATTCAATCGCGGTACAAAAAAAAAAGAAAACCGCTTCGAGCGTTTGAACTCGCAGCCCAAACTAAAAATACGGTCGCGGTAATAATCATGAGCGAGCGTGAAGTTGTAACTAAATCAGGGCCATAACTGCGGTGTAAATACTCCGATTTGGTAAGTTTTCAACATGTCCAAGCTTTCTTGATAGTAGCAATCTGGTAAAGTTTTGTAAAGTTCGGATGAAAACAAGATTCCTATCATTTTAACAAAGAAAGGCATTCTACAGCATTTAACAAAATCAAGGGCCATAACTCTGGCTTTGAATTCACCAACCATTCTTGACAATTTTCTTAGACTTAAGCCCAAATATCATAACAAATATTTTAGTTAAAGGATAAATGTTCATAACAACCTGCTATTTATAAATACTAATAAAAGCGACTTAAGTTAGTGGGAATATTTGTGAACTAAATTTGAGTACTTGAGCCTCAGCTAAGAATAGTCGGAAGAATGGTTGGTGAATTTCAGGCCTGGTGTTACTTGGTCCGATCTGGCTGGTTTTCAAATTTCGTCCGAACTTTCTTTGACATCAATTATCTGGTAAAGTTTGGAAAAGATCGGATGAAAAATGAAGGCCCCTATCGGTGTTAACGAGCCAAAATATAGCATTTTAAACTAAATCAAGGGCTATAATTCCTGTTTTATTGGTCCGAAATGGCTGGTTTATGTACTCATTCGTGTTTCTTTTTATATCAAGCAATCTGGTAAAGTTTCAATAAGGTCTGATGAAAATTGAAAGACCCTATCTTGTTAACGAGGATACATTATAGCATACTTATTAAGGGCCATAACTAAGGTGTAAATAGTCCGAACTTTGCTGGTTTTCAAAGTCGTACAAGCTTTCATTGATATTAACAATCTGCTAGAGTTCGTTAAAGATCGGATGAAAAGTGAAGGCCCTATCGTGTTAACGAGGCAACATATAGAAATTTTAATTAAATCAAGGGCCATAACTCCTGTTTTATCGGTCCGATTGGCTGGTTTTCGTCCTCGGCCGAGGTTTTATTGATATCAACAATCTGGTAAAGTTTGAAAAAGATCGGATGAAACATAAAGGCCCTTATCGTGTTAATGATGTCAATTAAAGCATATTTCAGAAAAATCAAGGGCCATAACTCTGGTGTAAATGCTCCGAACTGGCTGGTATTCGAACTCATACAAGCGTTCATTGATAGCAATAATCTGGTGGACTTGGGTAAAGATCGGATGAAAATTGAAGGCTCTATCGTGTTAACGAGGTCAAATTATAGCATATTTCAGAAAATCATCGAAGGCCATAACTCCAGTGTAAATAGTATTGCTGGTTTTCGACCTTTTACGAGATTTCATTGATCTCAACAATCTGGTAGAGTTTGGTAAAAATCGGATGAAAATGAAGGCCATATCGTGTTAACGACCCAAAATATAGCGATTTTAACTAGATCAAGGGTCATAATTCTGGTATTACGGGTCCGAACTGGCTGGATTTCGAACTCGTCCGTGCTTTCATTGATTTCAGAAATCCGGTAGAGTTTGGTAAAGATCGGATGAAAAATGAAGGCCCTATTGTGTTAACGAGCCAAAATATAGCAATTTTAAGTAAATCAATGGCCATACCTCCGGTGTTACTGGTCAAAACTGACTGATGTTGAAACTCGTCCGTGCTTTCACTGATATCAACAATCTGGAAAAAATTTGGTGAAAGTGCTAGAGTGTTGACATAAAAAATAATACTTTTCAATCATTCAAGGGCCATAACTTCGGTGTTACTGGTCCGATCTGGCTTGTTTTAAAACTTGACCGAGCTTTTATCAATATCAACAATCTGGCAACGTTGGTAAACGTAGGAGGTAAACTGGAGGCGCTAGAGTGTTGACACACAATTTAGCAATTTTCGTTAAATCAAGGGCAATAACTCTGGCGTTACTGGGCCGATGTGGCTAGTTTTCGAACCCATTTGAGCTTTCATTGATGTTATTAATTTGGAAAAGTTTGTTAAAGATCGGATGAAAATTGAAGGTGCTAGCTGGAGTATTGACATCAACAAGCTAACGGACGAAGGTCGACGGACAAAAGACCATGACAAAAGCTAAAAAGTAAAATTCCGTTACTGCCATTCTAGGGGTGCCCATCTTCAATGAAATAATAGAGGCTGAAAACATCACATTAAACCCAACTTATTGGTCATTATTGAGTGTTTTTAAGATATTTATTTAACAAAAGTTAGGTTTTATCCTTTGGGAACTGTTTCCTTTGGGACCAACGAGCCCAATATAGATGGCTTTAAGGTAGAATACCGCTTAAGTCGGTGCTAGGGGGCGTGATAAGTGTTGCTTCTTTCATTACTTCTCATGAACAGACTCAATAAAACCGAGTCTGCTGCTTTATTCTCTGAATTGTGTTTGTTGCTCTCAAAGGATCACCTTTATCAGTATTTATTAACATGCACACTAGCGTTCGTTTAGTGCAGTGTGGCGGCTGTAAAAAGTTCCCCCGTGCTACGAATCAGTAGTGTTATATTTTACTGGTCCTTTGGGACCAACGAGCCCAATATAGGTGGCTTTAAGGTAGAATACCGCTTAAGCCGGTGCTAGGGGGCGTGAGAAGTGTTGCTTCTTTCATTATTTCTCATGAACAGACTCAATAAAACCGAGTCTGCTGCTTTATTCTCTGAATTGTGTTTGTTGCTCTCAAAGGATCACCTTTATCAGTATTTATCGTCCATTCGGATATATGAATTGGGGTTGTAGGCCAAAAGGATATAATGGAAACCTATGAGAAATACAATCGTGGTATGTGACCTAAAGTTAGATTTTGCATAGCGTAAATGTGACATACATTTTTTGTAACACAATGATTTGAAACTATGTTGAACTATGGTGTATTTTGACATTTCTTATAACTCGTTTAAGGATTTTTAAACGTTTGAAAGTTTTATGATGCAAACTAGGTAATTTAAATTCTTTTACTAAGACTTGTGGACACAAAATTAGCCACACTTGACACATGGTATAAAAAACTGGCCTGTAATGCTCATGATTGACACAAATAAACGTGTGTCTAATAAATCTTATTAATTTCTGAGGGCTTTGCATACATTTTTTGCAGACGATTCAGAAAGCAACATCTGGCCGCGTATGTCAGTTTTGAATAAGATGTTGAGGTGAAAATCTGACTGAGTTCATCGGGTCTTACGGTTAATGTCCATATGGCAAATATCGCATGCGGTTAAATACATTTGACAAATGAAGTTATTTAGTTGGCAAAAAATATGACATTTTCTATGGTTTTAAAAACAATTCTATCAATTTTCATGGGTCTGTACTGTATACTGTGTTTATTGGCCGCATTTATAAACTGAAAAGTTGCATTTTCTTAATGGTTTCACGTATAGAAACTGCTGAATAATTTAATTAATCCATCTGAAGGCAGAGTTTGATTATATACAAAAAGAGTGGCATTTTTATGGTAAAATCTGCTATTTTGACCCCTGAAAATAAATTACAAATATCATGTTTGAGTAAATATTATGTTCAAAATAGTTTCAGCTGGTTGAACGTCACATGTTGTTGATGAAATCACTTCAAAATCACTTCATTTGAAACAAAATGTGGAACGGTTGTCAAGATATGGCAATTTGATGTTCATATGGTTACTAACATTTATCCACCAGATCTCACGTTGAATACAGCCAACTGTTCGGATACAGTAACAGCGTTTTCCGATCTTCATCTCTCGATTTTAAATGATTGTATTCATACTAAAATCTATGATAAGATAAATATAAAAAGATCGGACAAGGAGGACATTCAACCACAAAACACAGAAACAAACACGCAAACATACAAACAAGAGGGCCTGTATCGCTCTACGGGCTACCCCCGGGGCGGGGCCCTAATTTGACTCCTAGGTTCACTATTTGAACAAACTTGGTAGAGGATCCAAAAGCTGATATTAAATCAAATTAAACCTTTATCTCTTGTAGTTTCAGAGAAGATTTTGAAGTTCTTTCCTATAACTATATGTAAAAAAATGCAACAAAGGGAAAAAATGTAAAAAAAAATATTAAAAAATATATTTATTTTAAAAAAGGAAAAAAAGAGAAAAAATATTGAACCCATAAACCAAGGTTTCCTATGAACAAATAAAAACGGTTTTAAAAAATGCCAAGCGTTTTTTAGTGATTTTTATAGGTTTTGTTACCATGTCAACCACATTTCTTATACGAATCTACCCAAAAGGGAAGGTGCACAACTAGATCCATGAGAAAAACATTCCTGTCGATTTTGGGTTTGTAGTGCCAGCTGTTCTTGAGTTATCGCAAAGACAAGCGATTTTTAGTGATTTCTTTTAAATGTTTTGTTACCATGGCAACCACATTTCTTATGCGAATCTGCCCAAAAGTGGAGGTGCACAACTACACTATGACACAAACATTCCTGCCGAGTTTCGAGTTTGTAGTTCAAGCTGTTCTTGAGTTATCGCGAAGACAGGCGGTTTTTAGTGTTTTTTTACATGTTTTGTTACCATGGCAACCACATTTATTAGGCGAATCTACCCAAATTGGGAGGTGCACAACTACATCATGACACAAACAGTCCTGCGGAGTTTCGAGTTTGGTTCAAGCTGTTCTTGAGTTACGCGAAGGTAGGCAATTTTTAGTGTTCTTTACATGTTTTGTTACCATGGCAACCACATTTCTTATGCGAATCTACCCAAAATAAAAGTTGCACAATTAGACTATGACACAAATATTCCTGCCAAGTTTCAAGTTTGTAGTTCCAGTCGTTCTTGAGTTATCGCAAAGACAAGAAATTTCAGGATGGACCGACCGACCGACCGACCGACCGACCGACCGACCAACATCACTAACCTTTCTGTTTTTTTTTTGTCTCTTTCATTGTATTGTCAAGTCCTTGCTTGCAGTACAGTGCGGACCTACGATGCCATTGCGTACGGACGCTGTGGTTTCTATAGGACCCAATATCTCATTTTTGTTACCATAGCAACCACATTTCTTATGCGAATCTACCCAAAAGGGGAGGTGCACAACTAGACCATGACACAAACATTCCAGCCAAGTTTCAAGTTTGTAGTGCCAGCCATTCTTGAGTTATCGCGAAGACTTCGGGATGGACCGACCGACAGACAGACAGACCGACCCCCACCCCACACTTCGGGAAGGGGTGCATAATTATCAACCGTGGGCGATATAATCTTCCATTTTCCTTTTTTTCATCTCAAATTCTCTTTGGAAATTGAGCGGGGCCGTTATTACCGGATTATTGGCTTTTTGAAAATGTTTTAGAATTAATCTTAAAACTTGACAATAGTCTTATTTATGATCCTTATATTCGTGGATTCAGCATACATTTCTGGGTTCCGTGCCGTTTTCCAATTAAAAATTGACAACATATATATAGCGTAATTTAGACTTTTCTTACTTGGAGCAAGGCCTGAGTATCTTATAGGACCGTGGCATCTTTCATAAAATACCACGTGACTTTTTGACGATTTCCTGCGGTAATAAAGTTGAGCTTTTAAGTTTATTTCAGCCTTCATGTTTCAAAGAAACAAAAAAAGCACAGAGGCAACTCCGAGGCATGAGGCAACTACGCCTCAGCGGGAGGTGCCTCAGCGTGCCTTAGCGTATCTACGGACCTGATAAACGAGGTACTTATAAGCGAACACACATAAAATGCGTTTGTCCGGAGTGTAACATGTTTACTTTAAATCATATGTAAACAAGTGCAAATGCATTTATATGCATTTATATGTTATTTTTGAAATTTCTGAGTACGTATTGAACAACGTACTTAATACTTTTGCAAACTATTTTTAAACGTGTTGAGTACGTTGAACATGGCTTAGCTTACTTTGGAAGCCCAACTACAGGGCTTTTTACCTTATATAACAGAGACCTGGAAAAGGCTTCTTCCCATTGAAAATTTGACATTTTTTCCCAACTCTGGCGGAAATCTTTCTCAATCAGAAGGCAGCAGTCTCTCAGAATTTGATAAAAAGCATGGATTCTGCAATGTGTTTTGATCAGGGAAATATGAATAAAGCATTTATTTAATTATGAAATCTTATTCCCAAAATGAGAAATAAGCGCGTTCCTCATTTCATTTTCACTTCCGCTTCACTTAGTACAATAATGATTATTGTGAAAAACCGGGTTTGAATAGGCGATATACTTGGGTCATCGCAACATTGGTTTAAAAGTTGCATGTCGTACGAATTATTGAAACTATACACATGAGGTGTGTTTAAAGAAACTAATGAATGAATGAAGGGTGTTTTACGGCACGCCGACACATAAATAGGTCATACTGTGCGCAAAAACTGATGAAAGATGAAGAAATGAAGTAGTAATTAAAAAGTAATGTAAATATATAAAGATAGAACTATTTACAAATAAGGGATGATATGATAGTAATACAGGCGAGGTTTTACGCAAGCGTAAAAGAGCTGCCCAGAGAAAATAGCATTATATCTGAGATGGAACTGGGAACAAAGTTTAACATAATAACAAATCAAGTCACGTGTGTTGAAACAGTATTTAAAAACAAATGTCACGAAGACGTAAACATTCCACGACCGTTTTTTCTTACTAGACACTTTCTTCCCAATTTTTACGACATGCTAGAATTACACATCTGCACATCTGCACAGAAATACAATTGTTCACATGTAAACTCTTCACTGCCACCATCTGTAATAACAATATTGCGTCCTTGACATGCGCTACATATTGATTACATATTCATCTTTGTATCACGACATGCTAGAATTACACATCTGCCCATCTGCACAGAAATACAATTGTTCACACGTAAACTCTTCACTGCCACCATGTGTAATTACAATATTGCGTTCTCAAAGCGAAAAACTCAAAGAAACTGTTCATTGCTACCTTAACATGTGCAAAACGATATAAGAGTGGCTGTCGTTCGGTTCCGGCAGCGAATAAACTATATATGTAAATCAACAAATGCCCGATAAATAAGTAGAAACTAAATAACGGCAAATTTACACTACAAAACTGTTTAACAAAACTATTTTCAGGTGTTCGGGTCATATAATAATTTATATGTGCCGATTAAAAGAATAGGATGTTTCACGGGTTCTTAACATATGTGTGATTTATATATACACTTCTCAAAACTGCTAACTACACCGCTCACGTTTTGGGTTATATATATCGATGGGTTGAATGTTTTTCAATAAAATAAAAAGGAAATACCAATTCAATCATTTTTACATCATTTCATTTTATTTTTTTCATGGGCAATGCTAGAACTAAACCACAATAAGCAATTACAAACGACCCATGTAAACACTAAAGTCACACTTTTCCCATATCTACACTAAACCACAATAAGCAATTACAAACGACCCATGTAAACACTAAAGTCACACTTTTCCCATATCTACATGTAGATATGGGAAAAGTGTGACTTTAGTGTTTACATGGGTCGTTTGTAATTGCTTATTGTGGTTTAGTTCTAGCATTGCCCATGAAAAAAATAAAATGAAATGATGTAAAAATGATTGAATTGGTATTTCCTTTTTATTTTATTGGAAAAACATTCAACCCATCGATATATATAACCCAAAACGTGAGCGGTGTAGTTAGCAGTTTTGAGAAGTGTATGTAAAATGAATTATGAGTTGGTAACTCTTAATGCAACACTTCAGCGTTGGGGTTTGGATTGGCTGGTTAAGGTCATTTATATTGCGTCAATAGAGTTTGGATTCTCCAAATATGTAAGTTATATATATACCTCGTCGGCAGTAGGTTTAGAAACGATGTACATATGTTGTAAAATGTGACTGTTGTTGGCGGGATAGCCTCTTAAAGTCCTTGAGTATATTGTTCGGGAGTGTAAATGCTGTCTTTGAGATATTAACTATATGCAACTAAACGCATTGATTCGAAGATATTATAATTATATAGGATTCTGTTCCGAAATGGCCACCATTCGGATCTACACACAAATACTGAGCTACTCGAACCGTAAGTTATAATCCAGTAAATAAGAAGTCTAAAACATTTTGGACAGGGATTATGGAAAAGATGAGGTAATGTCAAGTACAATGTTTTGTTCGGAGCATTTTCTGATAGCCGTTATTTATAGTAAATAACACAGCGATGAAATTTCCAGTTGGTCAGCAATTCATTTAACTGGTAGGTAATTGTAAGAAATATCATTGAAATATATCGAATATGTAAGACCGATAACTGAATGAACACATTTGGGATATAAAATGATAATCAAAGATTTGCACACACACACACACACACACACATCAAAAATAACAACAACACCGTCGTTTCAAAAGATCAACATCATATAGAGAAAACGGCATGAAAGGAGCTATTTCTACATAAAACAACGTATTAAACAGTAAGGTACGAACACGCGTGTAAACCATTAACAACTTTTATGATTATTGTTATAGATATTTGTTTCATATCAAGCTTAAATGCTATTGCTTCTTTAAGAGATATTTTAAATAAACGGATGATATGCAAAGACAAAGTAAAAGGATATGGTAGTCTTTCCTTAAACACGTGGATTTTTTCCAGGTTCTATGGGTTTCTCACATGTATAAAGACTACCACAGTCATCCGAGCTATCAATAGTGATTTTTGTTGTTAACGAGGAAAAATAAATAAAAGTGTTTTGATTTTTTTAAAGAAACTAAACACTATTTATTTCATGTTTGTTGCGAAACATTTCATATACGATCTAGATATATAATACCTATACAAATATGCTATACTGATATATATATATATACTGAAAGGAAAAAGAAACGCATATTCAAAAATGTGCCTATACTACACTATTATATACACCTAATTCCACGTAATATTTCGGATATATAGCAACGTGCTTTGTACAAAAAAGGGCTACATCTAATAACAGAAAGGACAACTCTGTCATGTAGTAGATCTTTTAATCAAAGTATACTTTGTTACACGAAATTCATAAATGTTGAAGTTTCGCTTGAAAAAGTCAAGCCATTTCAGTATTGTGTTAAATATTAAGAGATTGCAACATTTAAAGCCTACGTTTGCTCACCTGCTTGAGTCAAATGCGCATTCTGTCGATAATGAAACTTTAAAGGGGTAACCATTGGTGTGTTCGTGCTGTTTAAACCTTCTTTCCGAAAGGACAGGCCTAATGTCGTCCTGTACCATTCGATTAGCAGTAGCATGTTAAAGGGACACACGGCAATCTATATTTTTTTAAAAACTCACCGCGTCCCGCTAGTTTTTCTGCATAACTTGCATTTGTTCAATCATTAATATTAATTATAAGAATAGTATTAAGCAACTTGTATTTGCATATTATTAATTTTTGATATTATTGCACCAATAATATATCAAAACTTGTAGTATAATAAGACGCTAAAGTGAATACTTAAAATTTGATTTATTTAAATGTAACCAGCGTGAAAGTAAACATGATACTGGATATATAAATTGAGCCATTTCAAACACTTCAAGATTGCCGTGTGTCCCTTTAAACATACAATATACATACATTATGCGTTTCTTTTTCCTTTCAGTATAGAATGCTAAAACCCCAACTGCCATATAAAAGCCAAAAGATGGCGCTGGGGCAGGTTTCTATATAAAGTATTATGCATGTTTCATATCAGAGGTCCCTTTTTCACAATTTTGAATAAACTACTGTAAAATAAATTATGAAAAATTGCACAAATGCATTTAAACTTGTTAAATCAATTGATGTAATATTTTTTTTAACAATCATTTGCAAAGTATAGTTTCAAAAAATAATTTAAACCAACTGTCAAACAATTTGAATTGCCGGGAGGAGCCTATGAGGTTATGACCCTTCCTAATACAGAATGTAAACATTTTCCACGTGGCTGTGTTTATCATCAAGCGTGCTGCAGCGGACGGCTTCTGCTCTGTATTATCATCAAAACCAGACAATATAAAGCATAACAATTTATTATTTGTAAAATATTTAATTAAGTCAACATATTTAATTTATATAAGATATATTTTAAAATTTAATTACATTCTCAACTCGGAATTTGAAGTATTTCGGTATGGGTAATAGATCGGTCTAATTCTTGGTTTCCATCAATATTAAGAAAATATGTATCATCACCTTCGAGATCTATATCCCATCCATTAAAATTCATCATGTGACCGCTCTAATCCAATGAAATTCCTAGGATTTTGTGCGAGGGGCAATAAATCGTAATAAGCTTCTCGAAACGAAGCCCCACGTACAATTTCAAGTTTTACAACATTATGATAAATAGTTTGGTAAGAGCGAAATAGTGTTGCAAAACCCAAAATAATGTCAAGATCACCGAGGTGTATACCAAGCTAAATGTCCCTCGTGAAGACATAGACCTTAAATACATTTTGTTTCCTTAGTGGGGAATTATAATATCTGTAATAGCCCATTTAGACCAAGAACGTTGTTGCCGGGATAGGGACTTAAAACATAACCGGGTATGGTACGAACAAGGGGACTACTCTGGAAAATGTTGCGCCTAGGGTGGGAATTTAACAATACATGTGTACACTTGTTGAATTTCCCTGAATATTCCCGCCGCTTCGCCTATCCCGGAGAAGTGCCGAGAACAATTAATAGGTGCATTTTTGTTTTGCGACTACCCCTGCAGTAATTGCTAATAAATTGCATTAGATAATCTGAAAACCAATCTTTGTATATAACTGAGAGCAGACGATTGGCTATAATCGCAACTAAAATGCGCGTTACTTGTTATCAAATATCGATGGTCAAGAATTATAACGTCGTAAGTGAAACATCATAGTTTTCGGGAAAGTGAAAAAAAAACGGACTGACAGTATCAACTGAGTGACTTCTCTAAACAATACGATATGAATAAGCTGTAGTTTGCTTTCCCATAAAACACAAACCATTTGTTATTTCAATATTTTTAACTTTACGACCTTATGTTATTAAACAATCGGAAATGAAGGTATTCATCAGAAAGTTGTATCTGGCAGTTACGACCTTTTAAAATATGGCAAAAGCGATTATTAAACCACTGTTAGTGTCTTATAAAAGTTTGCTAGTTCATCATACCAGGTTACACTGTTGATCGAAACGTAGCATGCATATGGGAACATGCGTGTGATGACAACTTTACAATATATCTATTAGAAAACGTTCTATTTTTTTTTCAATTTAAATCTCACGGATATAAAAACATGATCTTAGTATTAATCTAATTAAATAATACCAGTAACGTAACATACAAATAGTATTAATCTAATTAAATAGTAATGGTAACGCAACATACAAATAGAGACACGGATTACGTTTCAAATTAATTGTTGTAACAATTATAACATTTAATATTTGAGAACTGGGAGTTGCGTTCACTCATGAAAAGAAAACTAAACAATCACGAACAAACATTAACAAATAGTCCTATACACTCTGTAGTCTATAACCTCACATTGCATGCCAGGTACCCTTTATATTCTTACATATTAAGTCCCATACCCTGTATATTCGTACATATTATGTTCCCATATCCTATATATCTTGACATAGTGTGTCTCCGCGACCTATGTATCTTACATTGTATTCCCCCTTACCCTCTGTATTCCTACATATTATGTTCACATACCCTATATGTCCTTACATATTATGTTCCCATATCGTATATATCCTTACATATTAATGTCCCCATAACTTCTATATTCAAACATTTTATGGCTCCTTACGATCTATATCCTTACATATTATGTCCCCATACCCTATATACTAGTATTCTTACATATTATGTCCCCATACCCTATATATCCTTGCATATTTTGTCTCTATAACCTCTATATCCTTTCATATTATCTCCGCCTACCCTATATATCTTTAAATATTATGTCCCATACCCTCTATATCCTTATTTTCCCATACAGGCGCCTAGCTGCGCATATGCCCTGTAGGCCCGGGCCTGCGTTAAACATCGTGGTGTGGGGTTGGGGAGGGCATACTGTATGCAACATTTAAAATCTAATAACATTTAAGTCATAACGATCACATCTGTAACAACAGTGTGTCGGCAAAACTAATAATTGTTTGTTTGGAATTTTACATATCCAGACCATAAATAATTCGGAAGGTATGTGTTCTTTTTAAAGATCTGTGCGCCCCACTTCCGCCACAACCCCCACCCCTTGGATCGCAACTGACGTTTAGCTGTTTTTCTAGGTATAATAATGTAAGGGTTGATGCAAGTTAGGTAACACCATAAGACATTGTAGTAAGCTGCGACTGAATGGAGATGGACAGCCATAAACACAAACAGACGTTCTGATGGGTGGATGTTCGGAAGAATGGATGGACAGACATGTATGCATGCTTCTTATTTAACACTTAAATAGTTTTCGTTTTTAATATTTTATTTCTCTCAATGCATAATATATTACAAAATGTTACAAGCATATATGAACTTTAACGTACAGTTGTATAGCAATGTGTTACATTGATGCAACATCTTATAATACATGTATGTCCTAAAAGAAACTTTTAGAAGAATTTAGAAACTTAAATAGTTTTAATTGTTTACAAAATGTATATGAACAGCCTGTCGCAACGGGTTTACAATATCAACATCATACAAAATAGGTGCATTTCAGTCACAGTGAATTTTAAAACATGGCTGTATAATCGTTTATAGACAGGACATAAACCGCTTGATATGTTCAATGACGCGACGGTACTAATACTAGACGGTAAACTATATCAGCTGTTTATGCTCTTAAAACATTAAGATTGAAAGTAAATAAGCCTTATTTCACAAATGTCTAATCACGAATGTGTACCACAGAAACTTATGTAATCATAACATCTCCATTATATATAACATAATTATTAAAATGTGATAAAATTGTTAACTGAAACAGAATTTTATTTCAACAACTAATTCATTCTGCAACCTCCACTGAAGGAGAGAAATGCCTAGTATTCAAACTTAGTAGATGAAATATTGTAAAATATCAGTTTACCGACTATCTTTTGAATATGTAAAACTATTCAAATCGTAACCAGATTTATAATTTGATATGTCTGGTTTTAAATTAACAGAGCGACGTTAATAATGCATATCTTTTAGTGCATTTTGAAAGCCCCATTTTGAAAAGACCTGGGTGAAAGAGATTGTATTACCCTCAGAATAATGACACCGGTTAAATATCCACAAAAGCAAACACTTGTCACTTTAGCGAGATTATATCATAAATTATTTTCAGTTCCCAAAATAATTAATGTGAAATATTTGGCAAGTAGCTTAAGTCATATTAAATAGTTTGAAAAATTAAAGTTGAAGACCAGAATAAGACCAACGTCTCTCTTGTGTTGGGCAACTGCATGGAGACCAAAGTCTGAACTCGGATTGACTCTGCTGAGTTATGTGTGTGTGAAAGCTCTGTATTATGTTGTGCATTCCATAACTCGATGCACACTTGATTTTTCTTTCTTTATGGTGTCAGATGACATTTTGTCTTTGTTGGTGCATCGTCAAACAAATTTCATAAACGCATACAGGTGCGCGAGTCGAAACTCACACCACACACACTTTTATTTATATATCAGTATATTTTAAATTGCAAACATGATATTGAAACGTCAATCAAACAATTATTGAAGTAATATTAATTTGTTTGACACATGTTTTTTAAGAAACATATTGACATATTTGTGGTGGTTTTAAACGATATCCTATAGTAATGATGTCATAAGTAGAAGTAATTCATATTAACCTCATATCAGGTGAATACACTTGATAAATATGTCTTGATTTTGGTGGTGTTGGTACTTTTAATAGGTATTTTACCAGTATGAAATTTTAGCAAACATATTATTTGTTGTGTATGACACTAAAACAAAATGTATGTATTAATATAATTTGCTTAAAAGTTCCATTTTTCGAGAAATTTAGCTATAATAATTTCTATGGTCAGAAAATATCTTCAGGCAGATGATAATGATATTCTCTGTTTTATATTTGGAAGCATGTTGATCGAGTGTTAATAAAAGAGAAAAATACTGTTTCTGGGTATAAACATGCACTAGTGCTAATCTCGTTTCAGTTTTCCACAAAGGAGTATTTTTGTTTTATAGCAAATTGGCAGCAGGAGGTACGCCAGAATTCAAACTTTTAATTATCGATAAACACATTATTCGCCGTTCATGCAAGCCATCGGATCCATCTAACATACTTTCACTTTCGGTGTTCAAACGATGACCGGTCTGCATATTCAATTTAGCATAGCTATGCCTCTGCCATATATCCTATAATTATATTATATACGCATACCCTCTATATCCTTACACACTATGTCCTCGCAACCTATATATCATTACACTGTATGTCTCCGTTTAACCTCTATTAGTCTGTATATCCGTTCATATTGTGTCCCCATACCCTCCACATACTTACATATTATATTCCTATAACCTTTATATCCTTAAATATCCTTACGTAGTATGTCCCGTACCCTCTATATCCTTATGTTCCAGTATATCCTATATATCATATCCCCATACCCAATATATGCTCGGATGTTATGTCCCGTGTCTCTATATCCGTTCATATTATGTCCATATACCCTGAATATATTTACATGTTATATCCCATACTCATAATATCCTCACATAGCCTTACATTGTATGTCCACATACCCTCTATATCCTTACATAATTGAACCCCATATCCTATATATCTTTACACATTATGCATACCCTCAATAAACTTGCATATTATATTCCCATACCCTATATATCCTTCATAATATTTTACGAACTCTCTATATACTTACAATATTATATTTATAATATCATATCCCCATATATATCCTTATATAATATGTCAACGCACTCTCTATATAGTTATTATAATATATTTTATCCCCATACCCTATATATCGTTATGGCCCTGTCACACTATAACGTTTTAGACAACGTATGCCGACGTATGAAAATTTTATCAAACACGCTGGCATACGTTGAAAATGAATTTAAAAATCAATTGGAAGCCTCCTTGTGACGTATACATAGCGTATTGCTAACGAATTGAACGAATATATAACCTATGTTTAAAGTATGAGTAACTTATCACAAACGCTACACAATCGCCAAACTGGTTGCCGACGTATTTCGACGGATGCTAACTTATGTGTAACTTACTTGTAGCATATGTAAACGTGTGCATAACTAGCCTGTCGCGTACCTCTAACTTATGCTTAACTTATAAACAACACGTCGGCATACGCTACAAATTTTGTGCATGCATAAAATTTTTGACCGGCATCGGCGTACGACAACCTATGCCAGCGTATTTCGGCGTGCTCGTAACTTGTGTAAAACTTATCCCTAACTTATTTGACGTACACCAGCGTGTTTCCCAAATTTCTCGTACGTCGGCGTACGCTGATGCTATACGCCATTACATATCATATCCACATACCTTGTATATCCTTGTATAATACAACCCTCTAGGGAATGGGAACATATTATATACGGGTATATAAGGTATGTGGATATTATACTTACATAATTATTTTATCCCCATACACTGTACGTCCTTGCATATGTCCCATACCCTCTATACCTTACATAATATGTCCCCGTACTCTCTATATACTTACACATTATAATCCCAAGATACCATTTACATCGTTACATAATATGTCCCCGTACTTTCTAAATGCTTTCGTAATATGCCCAAGTACTCTCTATATCCTTCATATTATGTCACCATACCCTCTATATATTTACATATTATATCTACATACTCTATATATCTTTTAATACACAATATTCCCCCGTACCATTTATATGTCCCCGTACCTTCTATATCTTTACATATTATGATCCCGTGCCATCTTTACATACATACTATGTCCCGATGTCCACATACCCTCATATACGTGCATATTGTTTTATTTCATTCGATAGAAGAAGGTCGTTAGTGATATATAAACCCGTAGCAATTGTACATATGCAAGCTTAAGAATAATAAGGTCGTATTTACCAGTTAAGACCCTACTTTTTATAACTATTAAGGTCGTATATACCACTTACAACCTTGTATGATTATAGCCTTGTAGTTACGACCTTTTTGCAAAATATAGCACATCTGCTTTCACTTACGACAAAAAATTAGATGCATAAATCCCTGCGAAAGCCAACTGATATGAGGACGGGTACCAAACTGAAAGTTGCGCAAACGTGTACGAGGGATTTTTTGCTACGGTCATGTAAGGTCGTAAGCAACACTTACGACCTTATAATTCTAGACCGTCGATATGCCGTCGATAAAAAGGGCTTCTGACTGTCACTTGTTTGGGGTTGAACAAAGGAGCATGCGCATTGAAGCAGTCGCCTAACACTGGCTGTATACATTTAGGTTATTAATTAGAAAAGAATGATATTGTTATTGAAGACAAATACCAAATGCAATGAAACAACCAGTTTTACGTGGCGTGTAAAAAACCTAAATCAGACATGTTCATTAGTGTTTCTAACAACATTCGTCTCGATAATAAGGTACTAAAATAGCCGTTTAGCTAACACTATTATAAACACTTCATTACGAATCAATTAGTGACTTCTCAAAAACTTCTCGGAATTACAATTATCAACATCTAAAGTGGGATGTTCAGATAAGCAAAGTCTGTAATCATGTATCGAGTAAATTCACTCGTTTAAGACGAATATCGAAATATTTACCACTTGATATGAAAAAGCTATTCAATAATACATATTTAGTTCCAATATTTGATTATGGTTCTGTCCTCTGGAGAAATTGAACTAAATACAATTTTACAAACTTTAAAGGGACGCATGGCAATTTTGATTTTTTAAGAACTAGCGACATCCCGTTAGTTTTTCTACATACGTTGCATTTGTTTTGTCATTAATTTTAATTATAAGAACTTTATTAAGCCATTTGTTTTCGCATATTATTATTTTTTAATATTATTGCACCAAAAATATATTAAAACTTATAGTATAATAAGACGAAATTATGAATACTTAAAATTTAATTGATTTAAATGTAACCAGGGTAAAAGTAAAAATGATACAAATGATATAAATCGAGACACCCATTTCGAATACTTCAAGATTGCCGTGTGTCCCTGTAAGGATTTTACTTTACAAAAAATTATTGAACGCTGGATGTTGATAAAACCTTTATTTACACCTTCCACACAGCTTTTCAGTGAGTTAAACTGGAAGACAGTTGAAACAAGATGACATTGTACATTTCATGTAGGTGTTTTAGTTTATAAAGCAATTCATAATCTTACACCAATATACATAAGTAAATTAATAAAAATTGCTGAAAATAACAGATATAATTTAAGATCATGCAGTAACCATGATATTAAACATCCTAGACCTAAATCCGAATATTTAATTTTTTTTTTACCTATGTTGCCAATTCAATCCGAGAAAAAAAACTGAACTTCTGTTTCTATTTATGCATTCAAATACAATAATAAACTATTTCTATTTCAAGATAACAGGTGTTCTGCTGAAATTAAGTTGTGTTAATAGTGTTAATAGTGAATACTTGTTTTGTATGGCAGGTTGTAACATATTATTAATGCTATGTGCATGTATTCACTTGATATTGTTTATTAGTAGTGTTGCCGTTGTTATTAGAAGGCCTCATAGAAGATAACGGTTGTGCAATTGTTTGTTTAATTTTAATGAATTGTACTTTCATGAAATAAAACATTTATTATTATTATTATTATTATTATTATTATTATCACGTTTGATTTTTTAAAGAAGCCCATACTTGTCCGATTTTAAATTAAAGAGTAGTGGTTTCTACTCAGGTAAATATGCTTGATAGTTCCTTCCGACTTTCACCTTTTAGCTTCACCCCTTTTGTCAATGGGTCAAACTCCTACAGACATTGACCACGTGCTCCGTTGTGGGACTACATGTGTCCTTTTTCATATATAAACGTCTGCATTTTTAAATGGATCAAATCCATCAAAACCGTATTCCCTTAGGTAGAAGCTAACATAATATGGAACTATTATATATATATATAAGAACATTTTCTGATATTGAAAATAAATTATTTCAAGGTCTAAAATCCTGATGTGACATTCCGTGTGTATCAGTTTCTATGGTAACATGAGATACACACGCACACACGCAGGCACGCAAGATTCACTCCCCGCGGAAACATTCTTGTTTGTTTATTAATTCACTTCCATTCACTACATGCAAACAGTTCACATACAGACATACCGTCATGTCTGTCATACCGGCATTCCTGTCATGTAAGGTCGAGGATCTTTGGGTGATAATATCTGAAATTGTTTGCATTTTTGTCAGGTAAATCTTTTTGGCAGGCACGTTGGATCAGGGCACAAGTATACTATTGCGTGTAGCATACAAGGTCTGACTTACAATTACATTTATTGTATAGATGAACACTTTGGCTTCCATTTTTAGATTATATAAGTGTCTGTCAAATCAAACTCGACTAATTTAAAAGGAAAAGGCTTAACTCAAGGGAAATAGATATATTCACTCTGTGTATAGCAATGTTTTTATTGTTGTGTCCCTTAGTGTAAAACATTAAGTGTAATGTCTTACTCCCATTTAGTTCACTAGTATGTGTCTATAATAAAAGGCAATATTATGAAATAAATGCGTTGAGCATAACGTTATTTACAGAACGTTAGAGCACTCGGCGGAAATGGTTAGGAACGTCAGGTGGCTTATTTCTTATCTGTAGTAAGCGTCTAGTTTTAGAACAGCGTTACGTTTATTGGTGTGAAGATTTATAACAGCTTTAATTTATACATATGGAATACGTTGTATTAATCTTTGATATTGTAACATATTATAAAACAATGTAAAGCACTAAAGGTAGACATACAAGTCCAAAAGACCACAGTCAAACAACAACTACATGTACAAGAGAAAACACAGAGGCAATGTATGTGACACGACAAACATAAAAGGGTTGAAAATATGAATACCACCTTGGAGAGGTCAGTGGCAAAGAGGATAACATACGGGTTTTCTTGTTAAAGTTCCCCGGCCATGTTTTGTTTCATGAACATATTTATGTAAAGTAGTACTGCGTTTGGTCAAACAAATTACTTAACATTGTTTAAATTGGGTGGGTTTAAACAAAATAACAATAAACACTTAATTTACAGACTTTCAATGTTATGTTTTATTATGGATAATTTATGCATATATTCATAATTTTGTCCACGAATAAACTTAGTTTTCTCATTTCAGAATAACTGTCTTGCGATAATAATGCTATAAATTTTAAAATATTTTGGCGGTTATAATAGAATGGTTTAAAGTCCTTTTTTCTTTGGTCATTGACTTAAGGGCAAACTAAAATATAGTGAAACTTATCTCCTATGTCATTACTTTGGTTACATTGCCTTTGATGCGAAGGTATACCTCTCCATCTTCCAGTTTCAATGGGTAACTGGTGATTTCTGGTTCGAAATGCCATTAGTTTTTTTTGTCTCACCTTTTCGAAGAAAAAAAGAGACATAGGAGTTGCTTTTCCGGCGGCGTCAACATTCAAGATTTGCGTTTAGATCATTTTCTCACTAACTGTATACACTAGACCTTTCAAATATTGCTTATAGTTGTATCTTGAGTGGTAGATCGCAACGTGACAAAGTAAATGTGGAAGTGTCCTTGACCCTCCAAGCAAAGGGCAGATAACTTAATAATTGTTAGGTTCAACGTTTGCATTTAGGTCACATTTTCACAAACTGTATGCACTAGACCTTTAAAACTTTGCTTATAGTTGTATCTAGTGTGGTACATCCCAACGTGACAAAGCATATGTGGATGTGACACAAAGGGAAGATAGCCTTATACTTTTTACCTTGGCGTTTACACAAACTGTATGCACTAAAACTTTGCTTATAGTTGTATATTGAGTGGTACATTGCAACTTGACTAAGCAAAGGTGGATGTGACCTTCACCATCCAAGCAAAGGGCAGATAACTTTAATTCCTACATTTACATCACTTTCTCATGAACTATAATTATGCACTAGATGTTTTAAACCTAATTTATAGCTTGATCTTTGGAAGACAATATATTCTATTTTGACATAGTTGTGTCTTGGGTATTGCAACTTTTTGGACGCGTGGATTTCAATTTTGACCTTGACCTACCCGTAACAGCGGAGTTATGGCCCTTGATTTAGTTAAAAAATGCTATATTTTGTCTCGTTAATACGATAGGGCTTTCGTTTTTCATCTGATCTTTACCAAACTTTACCAGATGTTTTGCATTTGATTTTTTTTATTAATAGCGTATTTTTTTTGTTCAATATTTTTTAAATATATATATAATAATTATGTTGGCCCCTCCCCCCTCCCCGCCTCTCAATACTCCAGCCCCACCCCACCCCACCCTTGAAACTCTATTTTTTTTTACATATTTCTGTGTTGTTTTAGTCAATTGTTACACATAGCTTCTTACACATATATGTTTCCCTCCCCCCACACACACCACACACCCACCCCATTTAGGTTTGGGATTTCTTATATCATTATGCATCTTATTCATACTTCACCAATATTGGGGCATGGATTCCCTCCTCCACTCCACGCCACCACTCCCTCCACCCACCCCTCCACACCTTTTTTTGATACATATTTTTGTGTTGTTTTAGTCAATTCTTACCACATATAAGTCGCCCCCTCACCCCCACCCCCCTCTCACCCCACCCACTTGAAGCTCTATGTTTTTATTTTATTTATTGTTACATATTTCTGTGTTGTTTTAGTCGCTTCTTACACATATATATATATATGTTCCCCCACCCACCCACACACACAGTCGAAATTCTTCTTCTTTTTTTTTTACATATGTCTCTATTGCTTTTGTCAATTCTTACACATGTTGCCCCTCACCCCCGCCTCCACCCCACCCACCAACTCGAAACTGGAATATTTTTATTTTTATTTTTTTACATATTTCTTTGTTGTTTTGGTCAATTCTTACACATATATAGCTGTTGCCCCACCCCATCGAAACTATTTTATTTACATATTTCTGTGTTGTTTTGGTCAATTCTTACATATATAGCTATGTTATCCTCCCCCTCCACCCACACCCCACACCCCCACTCGAAACTCATTTTTTTTGTATTTGTTTACACATATATAGCTATGTTTAATGTTGGATGCGCAACAGCCCTGCCCTCCATCATTAATTTTTATCTTCCATTATTTGGATATTAATATTTTAATTTGAAAGCAATCATTTACATATAAAACAATTTAGATTAAATTCAGATACACTGATAAAATATCAATAAAAAATTGAAATGAGGCCACAATAAAAAATGCCAGATATCAGCTCCCTCCCAGAGTTGCCTTTCGACCACAAATTTCTTTAAAATGACAGCAATTTTGGATTAAAACAGATAAAATTCATACCATTTCACATAATTTTATATCGGCCCGAGTTTCTATACAAGCCCCATCCCCTAACCCAACCCTTCATTGTTTTAGACTTGTTTTCTGATGGTATATACTAGCTATATAATTTATTATTCTCTGAAAAATCGAATAGTCGAGCTGCGCTGTTCTCCGACAGCTCTTGTTATAATCCCGCTTACATCTTTTCAACATAGTTTTATATTTAGAGCGTGATCTAACAAGTAAAAATCTGTTTTCATCTGACTGACAGTGTCTATAACAATTTAAACGTAAATGAAAAAGTATTCTCAGGTCTTTATAACTTTCATTAAACCAATCATTGTTTGTTTACGCTTACTTAATGATACTGTGAAATATATTTTTTTCTAAATAAAGGGTTTGTAACACTTTTCATTAAATTAGAGAAATCCTGTAAGCTGGTTTCAATATCATTTATGTTAACACATGAACTTGTAGTTTTAGTTAAATTATGTAATTGTTCAACAAATACATCGGGGTTCAAAGCATCAACGTATTCACATCTACGCTCACTCGTCCATATATATTTGCAATCTACGGTTATATGATCATCATCAACAACACTACCACCATTCAAAACTGCATGTTCATCACTTATAGTGTTTAAAGTAGATTTCATGAACAATACTCATTAAAACCGTGTCTGCTATTTTTATGTTGTTTGCGTTTGTTACTTGCAGTATATATGCATGTATTCATCTAATTTTGGGGAATAATTATTTAAAGCAAAAAAACTCCAGTTAATTAATACTATAAACTAATATTATTAATTAATTGGTTTATTATTTTGCTTTTAAATAGTTATCTTCCGAATAATATGTATTTGTTTTTGTAACTTTATGTATGTATCCTGAAGAAGGCAATTTCAGCACTATATATATATATATATATTGTAAAACAAAAATCCTAACTTTAATATATATATTTAATATATATGTATATATATATAAAGAAGAATAACAGAAATCTTCAAATTGTGTATCCTTTTATTTGACTGTGTGCAAGCAAGTTTACAGTCAGTGTTCAACGAAACTTGATTATTATATCGGAATGCTCATTGTATTGTTTGGAGTGCTGTGTGCCACTTTAAAGGACATATGGCAATCAGACTATATTTTCACATGAACCTATTTGTTCAAAAAGCCTCATAAGTAATATTTATTAGCGTAGCTGCCTAAATAAAACGCTGTCATACGATGACATCGGGCAAACGGGCTATACTCCGAGCTGGACGGAAATATGATTCGGGCTTAATTAATATCCTTAAATACTTTGACATTTTGTACACAATCATACTATATGTTTGACCCTTTATGTGTTAGTTGTTGAATTGTGGCTGTTAATTAAATGTACAGTAAAAATGACAATATACAGCACAACGAGTGGACTTGGAACTGCTAGTGGCAATAATACCTACTGGTTAGCTTAAATAGAGTTTATGTGTACAACCTCGCTATTATCCTTGTCAGCACCCAAACTGACGAGACAGTGTAAATAAAAGTGCATCCCATTAAAGGGAAATTCCCCTCCAAGTCCACTAACATAAACCATTAGCGGCACACTAAAGCAAAACAATTGTATTCTACTGATTCATTTTGAAATCTTAGACACGCGTGTCAGAGTTGTCTAACGTCTTGACATCCAGCTACTTTAAAACAAAATAATCCATGTGTAATATGTGGTTATCATATCAAAGACAGGTACATGGATACTTTTGAAAAACAAGATCGTTAGTACTCCTTTTAACACGATTTATACGGAGTAGAAAATATAGTAAGCATGTATATAAGAAACTACAACATTTGCTAGTAATCCATGTAACGTTTATGCTTTAAATTGAACTGGATGAAATTCAGGTTCGTGTGATATACATACTGTCAACGATTTATAATAAAAAGACAATGTAAACAAATATAATTATACTGTATATGAATAGAGTAATACGTTTAAAATGGGAGTATCGGGCTTTTTGTTCGGGTCCAGGTATCCGAACTGAAATTGAATATATTTAATGAGCTTAAAAATGACCAAGTATATACAAAGAAATTAATTTACACAGTAATGTGTATTATCCTAGGTTACACACCAGGGTGAATTTAAGCATTTAAATCCCAATTCCATTCAAATTGTATAGTGTATTGAATTAAATATTCAGACCTGAACAAAATGGTTCTATATATACACACCATATGTTATTGATAGGTCATTTTATGAACATTTTTAAAATTCCAGGTTTTTTTAAGAGAAAGAAAAAAAAACCCTGATGTAAACCTTTCCCAATCCCCTACCATCAGTCCTTACCCCAACCACGACGACGACGACCACCACCACCATTTTAACAACAACATGCAATATTAAATCAAAACAGTATTTGTAATTTTCTGGAAAACAACAACAACAAAACAACTTATTACAAATTACCACTTTCATCCGCGCCTTCGAGAGTGCTTGTATAAGTTTGTTTTGTTATCGATGTTAAATATATAATTTGTATCCGTATTTAAAGCAAACTGAACAATATTCGCTTTATTTTGGTACATTGCGAACAATTTAATAAATACTACATATTTAAAATGGGTATTACAACACATGCAAAGAAATAACTGATATGTATCATACATACCATCTCAAAAACAAAATATTAAAAGGTGATCAAATGTAATTAAAGGTGTCCTACATGATCATATAAAAATGTTCGTATCGAAAACAATTATATTATTCAAACTCAATACTCCACCTCAGAATAAACATCAGGTCTGTCTCGAATTCGAATTGCGTATGTTTAATAATGCCACTAGCGGTGATGTTGCCGCAAAAATTATGGTAATCTTTGTCGAATTTGCCGCAAACTCGCCAAAAGGCTATACATTCGCCAGAAACATTTATTTATTTGCAACGTACACCATAACATCGCCACAAACTTACTTGCATGTTTTTTTGTTCGCCACAATATTGCGACAAATTTTACCAATCCCGATTTTTTTTTATTGCACGCCGTAACATCACCACAATCTTTTAAATTCAGATTTGCCGTTTCTTTATTCACAGAACATCACGACAAACTTTTCCATTCTGATCTGCAGTATGTTAGCCAAAACAGCATAGCAAATCTTATACTTTATACAGAATTTTATTATTTCCAGTTACTTACTACTATTAAAAGTGAAATTTGTATTTTATGTCAAAGGACGTACCACTTGAACAAGTAATTTAGCCAAGCGTAATTTGTTTCGTGGAACCATATTTCTAAACATTTATTCAATTGTGTTCATTGCAAGAACATTTTTAAATACCAAACACCATGATAACTGAAACATTTAAAACCAGAAAAATTAAAATTGTATCCCAAGTGCAAAATAATATGATCAGTATGACCTCAATAGGTAGATGTGTGTATATATACGTTTGTGGTTTGTCTATGATTCTAAAATATCCAGGCACCTCCATAGTGCCTATTGGACTGCTACAGCTAGTGGCATGTCCATGAAAATGGGAGTAATGCAGAAATGACTGCACACAACATCTCCATGGAAATGGGAATAATGCAGAAATGACAGTGCTCGACATCTCCATGAAAATGGGAGTAATGCAGAAATGACAGCGCAAGACATCTCCATGAAAATGTGAGTAATGCAGAAATGACAGCGCAAGACATCTCCATGAAAATGTGAGTAATGCAGAAATGACAGCGCAAGACATCTCCATGTAAATGGGAGTAATGCAAAAATTACAGCATTCGACATCTTCATAAAAATGGAAGTAATGCAGAAAAGACTGCACTCGACATCTCCATGAAAATGTGAGTAAAGCAGAAAAGAAAGCGTTCGACATCTCCATGAAAATGAGAGTAGTGCAAAAATGACAGCATTCGACATCTTCATAAAATTGGAGTAATGCAGAAATGACAGTGCTCGACATCTCCATGAAAATGGGAGTAATGCAAAAATAGAGTAATACGTTTAAAATGGGAGTATCGGGCTTTTTGTTCGGGTCCAGGTATCCGAACTGAAATTGAATATATTTAATGAGCTTAAAAAAGTATATACAAAGAGATTAATTTACACAGTAATGTATGTTATCCTAGGTTACACACCAGGGTTAATTTAAGCATTTAAATCCCAATTCCATTCAAATTGTATGGTGTTAATTATTGAATTAATGAATATGCATTCAATTTCACTCTCCGGCGTCCAGTAGCCTTCACGAAGAAATCATGATAATCATAATTTAAAACCGGGAGCTCAATTATATTTAGGCCACATAAAAAAATATGTGTGGTTCAGGTAACCCGACCGACCCTATTTTAAGGGGCCGACCCTAAAACCTTTTATGCAAAAATTAAAAATAAAAATAAATAAACAAAATTGTTGATAATGCACAAAAAAAATCGAACTCAAGGTATAGTAATTTAACATATTAAATTCATTATCAGAATTGAATTCATTATTGAGAAAAAAACAACAAAACCTACCTACCCTATTTGTTTTGCCAGTGTTACCTGAACCACACATATTAATTTGTTTATCCTGATATGTAAAAAATAAATAAATATTTAAAATACCAACTTTGCACCATGGATGTAATAATGTACTGCACAGACCCATGAAATAAACTTTGCATAGCATCTATTTTTGCTTTGGCAATGAAGCGGTATATCTTGTGAAGATTTATGCCATGGTTAAGTAAAATTGCGTTATTATTCTGTTATTTTTTTTTCTTATTGTCACGAAGCAAGAGATGATGTGGCACGGTAAGATGGAAATAGCTGGAGTAAACAATGCAAAAAAAATGACCTAATTAAATAATTAATGTGCAGTGCCTCGACAATGGTAAACACAGTTCTCAGGAAATCGTACGTGTGTCCTTTAATGATATCCAAGCATTGTATTATATTATATTTCTAGATATTATAGGCGGTTAGGTATTTACCAAATTAATTTGGGTGGTAGTGTGGCCCGTCGGACATATTTATGATTCTTTTTTATTTGGTTTTCTTATGAAATATGCCGAGAATGAGGCCAAGAAAAATAGGGCAAAGACGAGGTATGCCTACAGCAAAGTTCATGTGAGAAGGGCACGTAGAGTTGGACCATTGGTGATACTGGACCAGTTACAGGAACAGACCCACCGGTTACGGTTTTGAACCCACCTGCAGTGCCACCTGCAGTACCGCCTGCAGCAAAACCAGTAGCAATGCCTGCAGCACCGCCCAGCACCGCCTGCAGTACCGCCTTCAGCAAAACCAGTAGCAATGCCTGCAGCACCACCCAGCACCGCCTGCAGCAACGCCTGCAGCAATACCAGTAGCAATGCCTGCAGCACCGCCCAGCACCGCCTGCAGCACCGCCTGCAGCAACGCCTGCAGCAATACCAGTAGCAATGCAACCAGCACAGCAGCACCGCCTGCAGTCCCTCATGCAAATGGGCAATATATAGACATGAATTATCAGCGTCAAGAAGCCTATGATTATTTCCAGCCTGGATAAATGAAGAAGGCAAACAAATATGACTCGGCACACAACTATGACCGGCATGGCGGACAATACTACGGTTATCCAGGTCGACAAATATTTTAAGCACTAGGCAACACACCAATTAAAATTAAGAAATTAAATAATTGGTTACAGAATTATGAAAATAAAGAGGATGCATTATTTCTGTAAGACGGATTTAAAAGTTGTTTTCACCTCCAGTATTTCTGCCCACATATCCCAGTATTCTGAAAATATCTCAAATCTGTTGAAATGCACCCAGAATTTTTTTTAAAAGATAATAAGTCGAATAAGGTAGAATAATAGGAGCTTTGAAGACAGGATAATAGCGAGATTGTGTACACTTAAATTTAATTTAAGCTAACCAGTAGGCCATAGTGTCTACTGACTGTTCCAAGTAGGTATCCCTGTCTTCACCACTCTTTGAATTATGAAGTGTCCTTTGCACTGTATAGTTAATTTGCTCTTTGTTTTTTTGTGGTGCAGTGAGGATCTACGGTAACATTGCGTGTGGCGTTGCGGTTTCTATAGGACCATTATTTCTCATTTTAATACATATTTCCAGATATTTGTGATATGTATTAAACCAGAATATCTGAAATAACGAAATATCACAACTTTATTATTATGTCATAAAAATTCAGCCACGGCCGATTATGCCAAAAAGATAATGCTCATCAGACTGTCTGTGTTTTTTTATAACACTTCAAAATATGTTATCAAAACTCTATCCAGGTGTTCAGGTCATTCAAGAATGAATATGTGCCGATTAAAAGTACAGGTTTATTCACGTTCTTAAAATAACCGTGATTGAATATGTGTAAAATGAATTTACTCTTAGTTGGTAACTCTTAGTTGGTAACTCTTTAATTCGACGCTCATGTTTTGGGGTTTGGCCTGGCTGGTTAAAGCCGTTTATATTGAGTCTTTAGTGTTTGCATTCTCAAAATATGAAAATCATATACGAGCGTTGATCCATCTGTACGTAGACTTTTGGTTTAAAATATGTATTATTAAATATTTAACAATAAAATATACACACACTATTAAGCAACGTATCCTTTATGGGATCAGTCTATTATTTTTTATTTTAGTTCATTGTTTTCAGCCACCATTCATATGTGTGTGGGGGTCGGACAGCGCTATCCCCCATCACACCGTACATAATGCAACCATAAATCAAATCAAATCTAGAATCCTAATTAAAAAAGAAAACGATAGCTAGCCTTTTTTCCCCTTTCTCCACTCAGATGCTCATTTCCCCATAAATATTTTGCAGTATAGTATTGTTTCTACATTTTTCTTTTTAAATGTCTTTGGTCCTTGGTCAGTTTCAAAGACTGATGAAGATGCTACTCTTTATAGGATACACTGTATGGAACATTCAGGAAAATGAACTGAGTGTTATTCTAGTCAAAGGTTGTCTAAAACTGTTTATAGCTTTTCCAGTCACTTTCAAAGATTTTAAGTCTACTTTTGTTGTTGCTGTATAATTAAGACATACATAGGAATTTCTCATTTTATTTTTGAAAGGTTGCAATGATAATGGTCATTGTAAACATTTTGCAGAGAAAATACAATATTTTGACTCCAATATGAGAATTAGGTCTGCTAATATAAATTGGATTCCAAAATCAAAAGATAGTATTTCTTCCTTTAGTATAAAGTCAACATGATAGGAGGATAACCAGGCTTTTAAACCGCTTAAAAACGACCTGGGCATTCTAAATTAAGGTTTTGTTTTTAAATATAAACTCAAATTTCAAATGCCCATTATTTCATATTAAACTTGCGAACATCGCTGCCATTTTGTATACTACCACAATAACGTCCATTAAATAACGTCCATTAAATGTTGATGTTGACTCATGTTCGTCAACGTATAATAATTACGTAACAAAACAAGTAACAGTTACTAAACTGCTGTGTGAAAAAATGACTTCTAATGAATTAATGTTTAGAGCGCCGCGCTATTATTACGTTGTGTGTGAAAACAACAACACAAACGCGGGAATTGATGGAGATAACTTCTATAGAGCCATCCGTTTTTCGTGAGTTAGTTTTTAAATATAACCGTCTCTTCAATAGCTATTCAATATATACCGCACGATGAAAGACGTCAGTATCGATTAAATCTCATCGAGGGAACCCGTAAATCTATAAATAGGACCGGTAAAACCGGTGTGTTACTTATTATAGAAAAGCTTATTTAACTCAGAAATGGCTGTGCCTTCACCTAAACGTGTATACAATTGAGAGCATAGTAACCAATTTAGTGCTTCATGCAGCAACAAACTTTTCGTAAAACATGCCATTGATATGATTAATTTTAAAATTTAACACCAGAACATTCGAATGAACACCAGAACATTCCAACGATATGATGCCAAACAAATTATTTATTTTAAAGATGGTAACAGCCGGTTTAGTAACGCAATCTAAATTAAAGTATACAAGTTCTGTGCTTCAATAAATTTATTTAATACTCGATGAAAAGAGTAGTTACAAATATCTCCATTGTATAGGTCTCATACGAGTATACTAAATCAACAGGATGTGCTCGCCTGGTGCAGTCGAAAGTAGTTCTCTATTAAAGAGTGCTAATCTTTTTTTCTTTAAAAACTTTTTTAGTGCAATTTCCTGTTACCTTTTGACTGTAACTGTGGTCTGGACATGTTGTTGATATTTGGAAATGCAGTTCATCATGCTTTTGACAGTTTTAGATACAGATTTTAATAGTGAAAGTAGGGTGAGTATGAATGTTTGATTTGCTTTAAAAATGTTGACATTTGTAAATTGAGAGGGGTTTGTAAACAAGAGAAGAACTATTTCTTAGAAGGTAATTAAACACCCACTTTGCTGGCTGATTTTCATGAGCAGACACAGTTGTCTTCATGCCAAAGTAAGTTTTACCAGCATTCTAACGAGGTATGACTTTTCTACAGGTCAGTAAAATGAGATTTTACTATGGAAGTGAATGGGAGAAACATGTATGCTATTATAATTATAACCTATAATCGAGACGTGCACCATAGATTAGTGATATTCAAAGACGTTGATATATGTTTGCCCACGATGTTAGATTAGTATAGTATCAGTTAACCTAGTTGCATGCTGCCTTAACATGATTAACATATGATTTGTAACTGAGTATATCCTTCTGATTCTTACAATGACTTAGTAAAGGATCGGTTATTATATAGTAGAGAATATGCAGTATCCATGACAAACAATTTGTCAACTGTGCCGAGCATCATATGCATTTTATTCAAAGAGTTTAATAAATTTAATGTTAAATAGGCACGAATGTGAGATTCTGTTTCCATCATATAACTCCAAAAAAGCCTCATAAGTAATATATATTAGCGTAGCTGCCTAAATAAAACGTTGTTGATGACTCGGTCTTTTCCGTACGGCGCCGAACAACGGATTTTGGTAATTCGGTATTTTAACGGTTACGGAAATCGACGAGACAATTCCGCTATAGCCCATTTCACCGGTACTTCGGAAATCTCCGTACAATGTTCGGAATTTTAGCCACATGGCACAACGTCACATGACTTGAAGAACTAATCAAAATGCTGGTAGCCAAAGAAGTATCAACAATCACAAATTTACCAGTTTCAATGTTTATATTTTGAGTTAAAGTATACGTATTTGATCGATAAAACACCGCAGTCGTTAGTGATTTCTTCCTATAGAGAAACCATTGAGTCATTCCTTGAAAACTTCAAGGCTACAAGAACTAGTTTTGAATTGTTTACATTAGAGTATATGCGCCTAAGTTGAAACCGGTGTTACGATAGAAATATTAATTGCGACAATCCTGTTTTTGAATTGTATCAACAAACATGCTTTAATTTTTTTTCTACTTTACTAAACACATATATATATGCCATGCGTTCAAGTTCTAGTCTGACATTTAATAACATCTGTGCATTGTTTTTAATTTCGCGCTGGGCACTGCTACAATGAATATTTAATGTGTCTACCAGCGTTTGATTTGACGACCTATTTGGCTACTCGGAGATATCTCAATATTATCCGTGATCGTTTGGCAAATGGGGAAATGGGCTATACTCCGAGCTGGACGGAAATATGATTCGGGCTTAATTAGAATGGCGTAATATCCTTAAATATTTTGACATTTTGTACACAATCATACTATGTGTTTGACCCTTTATTTGTTAGTTGTTGAATTGTGGCTTGTGTTTTTATTATATGAATATTTTTTAAACGTATATTGGCAGTAAACAATCTTCTATTAAAGGATATGAATGTTTATTGTTTAACAACTGATTTATATTTCTTTTCAAAACAATAGCATCCTTTTTAATATAAAGATAAAGATTGGTCCATTTTTAATATATAATATTTATTATACTGTAAATGTCGACTTGTAAGTGAGGAAGTGTCGATTCTTACGGATGGCGGAAGGTGTACAGTACTGGTTCTACCCAGGAAAAGTGTGTGGTTTGCCTCCACCACAAAATAATCGACCGTCATATATAACCTTACATATGTTGAAAATGACGTAAAACACCATACAAAAAACAAACAATCCATTTTTTAATATTAAGGAAATATATGTACCATTGTTCTGCTTCTTATACGTAGAATAATACGATATATTGTATAGTTCGAACTGAACCAGAAACAAGGAGCAAATTAAATGAACAATGAAAATGACAATATACAGCACAACGAGTGGACTTGGAACTGCTAGTGGCAATAATACCTACTGGTTAGCTTAAATAGAGTTTATGTGTACAACCTCGCTATTATCCTTGTCAGCACCCAAACTGACGAGACAGTGTAAATAAAAGTGCATCCCATTAAAAGGAAATTCCCAACAAGTCCGCTAACATAAACTATTAGCGGCACACTAAAGCAAAACAATTGTATTCTACTGATTCATTTTGGAATCTTAGACACGCGTGTCAATCGACAGAGTTGTCTAACGTCTTGACATCCAGCTACTTTAATAATCCATGTTTAATATCAAAGACAGGTACATGGATACTTTTGAAAAACACATTAAAGATCGTTAGCACTCCTTTTAACACGATATATACAGAGTAGAAAAGTTAGTAAACATGTATATAAGAAACTATAACATTTGCTAGTAAGGCATGTAACGTTTATGCTTTAAATTGAACTGGATGAAATTAAGGTTCGTGTGATAAACATACTGTCAACGATTTATAATAGAAAGACAATGTAAACAAATATATACTGTATATGAATAGAGTAATACGTTTAAAATGGGAGTATCGGGCTTTTTGTTCGGGTCCAGGTGTCCGAACTGAAATTGAATATATTTAATGAATTTAAAAATGACCAAGTATATACAAAGAAATTAATTTACACAGTAATGTGTGTTATCCTAGATTACACACCAGGGTTAATTTAGGCATTTAAATCCCAATTTCATTCAAATTGTATGGTGTGTGAATTCAATTTTCATACTTGAACAACATGGTCCTATATATACACACTATATTTTATTGATAGTTCATTTTATGAACATTTTCAAAATTACAGGGTTTTTTCACAATCCCTTACCCTCAGTCCTTACCCCAACCACGACGACGACGACCACCACCACCACTTTAACAACAACATGCAATATTAAATCAAACAGTATTTGTAATTTTCTGGAAAAGAACAACAACAAAACAACTTATTACAAATTACCACTTTCATCCGCGCCTTCGAGAGTGCTTGTATAAGTTTGTTTTGTTAACGATGTTAAATATATAATTTGCATCCGTATTTAAAGCAAACTGAACATTATTCGCTTTATTTTGGTACATTGCGAACAATTTAATAAATGCTACATATTTAAAATGGGTATTACAACACATGCAAAGGTTAACTGATATGTATCATACATTACATCTCAAAAACAAACTATTAAAAGGTGATCAAATGTAATTAAAGGTGTCCTACCTGATTATATAAAAATGTTCGTTTCGAAATATTTTATATTATTCCAACTCAATACTCCACCTCAGAATAAACGTCATGTCTGTCTCGAATTCGAACTGCGTTTGTTTAATATTAATCCGCCTTGGGCAGACTGATTAGATTGGGTCCGTGTGCAAATATTGTGACGTTATTAGGGACCAGGCAATATTTATCGGGGGTTGGGACCGGTGCAAATAAAAATGTTATATAAAAAAATATACGTCCGATGGCAAGCACACGAAAAAGAAGGTATCGTCCCATGGTTTGTCGCGACAAAATAAGTACCTGTCCCATGCCATTTTGCACCATTCCCAATGTCCAGATGAATATTGCCTGGTATATAAGCACCCTACTTACAAATGAGGTTTGCTGCAAGCTTGCAGCGAACAATTTTGTTCACCATAACAATTCTTAATTGTTCGCCAATGTTCGCAACTAGCGGTGATGTTGCCTCAAACATTATGGTAATCTTTGTCGAATTTGCTGCAAACTCGCCAAAAGGCTATTCGCCAGAAACATTTATTTATTTGCAACGTACACCATAACATCACCACAAACTTACTTGCATGTGTTTTTGTTCGCCACAATATTGCGACAAATTTTACCAATCCGATTTTTTTTTATTGCACGCCGTAACATTACCACAATCTTTTAAATTCAGATTTGCCGTTTCTTTATTCACAGAACATCAAGACAAACTTTTCCATTCTGAAGACTCTGTTAGCCAAAACAGCATCGCAAAACTTAGACTTTATACAGAATTTTATTATTTCCAGTTACTTACTACTATTAAAAGTGAAATTTGTATTTGATGTCAAAGGACGTACCACTTAAACAAGTAATTTAGCCAAGTGTAATTTGTTTCGTGGAATATTATTTTTAAACATTTATTCAATTGTGTTCATTGCAAGAACATTTTTAAATACCAAACACCATGATAACTCAAACATTTAAAACCAGAAAATTTAAAAGTGTTTCCCAAATGCAAAATAATATGATCAGTATGACCTCAATAGGTAGATGTGTGTATATATACGTTTGTTGGTTTGTCTGGTGTTGCCTATTTTTCTGCTACAGTTAGTGGCTTGTTCATGAAAATGGGAGTAATGCAGAAATGACAGTGCTCGACATCTCCATGAAAATGAGAGTAATGCAGAAATGACAGCACACGATATCTCCATGAAAATGGGAGAAATGCAGAAATGACAGTGCACGACATCTCAATGAAAATGGGACTAATACAGAAATGACAGCACACGACATCTCCATGAAAATGGGAGTAATACAGAAATGACAGCACAAGAAATCTCCATGAAAATGAGATGATGCAGAAATGACAGCAAACGACATCACCATGAAAATGGGAGTAATGCAGAAAGGACAGCGCACGACATCTCCATGAAAATGGGAGTAATGCAGAAATGACAGCGCACGGCATCTCCATGAAAATGAGAGTAATGCCGAAATGACAGCGCACGACATCTCCATGAAAATGGGAGTAATGCAGAAATGACAGCGCAATACATCTCCACGAAAATGAGAGTAATGCAGAAATGACAGCACACGACATCTCCATGAAAATGGGAGATATGCAGAAATGACAGCGCAAGACATCTCCATGAAAATGAGAGTATTGTAGAAATGACAGCACACGATATCTCCATGAAAATGAGAATAAGGCAGAAATGACAGCGCAAGACATCTCCATAAAAAAGAGAGTAATGCAGAAATAACAGCACACGACATCTCGATGAAAATGGGAGTAATGCAGAAATGACAACGCAAGACATCTCTATGAAAATGAAAGAAATGCAGAAATGACAGCGCAAGACATCTCCATGAAAATGAGAGTAATGCAGAAATGACAGCGCAAGACATCTCCATGAAAATGAGAGTAATGCAGAAATGACAGCGCAAGACATCTCCATGAAAATGGGAGTAATGGAGAAATGACAGCGCAAGACATCTCAACGAAAATGAAGGTAATGCAGAAATGACAGCACACGACATCTCCATGAAAATGGGAGTAATGCAGAAATGACAGCACACGACTTCTCCATGAAAATGAGAGTAATGCAGAAATGACAGCGCAAGACATCTCCATGAAAATGGGAGTAATGAAGAAATGGTAGCGCAAGACATCTCCATGAAAATGGGAGTAATGCAAAAATGACAGCGCAAGAAATCTCCATGAAAATGGGAGTAATGCAGAAATGACAGCGCAAGACATCTCCATGAAAATGAGAGTAATGCAGAAATGGCAACGCAAGACATCTCCATGAAAATGAGAGTAATGCAGAAATGACAGCGCAAGACATCTCCATGAAAATGGGAGTAATGCAGAAATGACAGCGCAAGACATATCCATGAAAATGGGAGTAATGAAATGACAGCGCAAGACATCTCCATGAAAATGAGAGTAATGCAGAAATGACAGCACAAGACATCTCCATGAAAATGGGAGTAATGCAGAAATGACAGCGCAAGACATCTCAATGAAAATGGGAGTAATGCAGAAATGACAGCGCAAGACATCTCCACGAAAATGAGAGTAATGCAGAAATGACAGCACACGACATCTCCATGAAAATTGGTGTAATGCAGAAGTGACAGCGCAAGACATCTCCATGAAAATGAGAGTAATGCAGAAATGGCAGCACACGACATCTCCATGAAAATGAGAATAAGGCAGAAATGACAGTGAAAGACATCTACATCAAACTGAGAGTAATGCAGAAATGACAGCGCAAGACATCTCCATAAAAAATAGAGTAATGCAGAAATAACAGCACACGATATCTCCATGAAAATGGGAGTAATGCAGAAATGAAAACGCAAGACATCTCCATGAAAATGAAAGTAATTGAGAAATGACAGCGCAAGACATCTCCATGAAAATGAGAGTAATGCAGAAATGACAGCGCAAGACATCTCCATGAAAATGAGATTAATGCAGAAATGACAGCGCAAGACATCTCCATGAAAATGGGAGTAATGGAGAAATGACAGCACAAGACATCTCCACTAAAATGAGAGTAATGCAGTAATGAAAGCACACGACATCACCTTGAAAATGGGAATAATGCAGAAATGACAGCGCAAGACATCTCCATGAAAATGGGAGTAATGCAGAAATGACAGCGCAAAACATCTCCATGAAAATGAGAGTAATGCAGAAATGACAGCACACGACATCTCCATGAAAATGGGAGTAATGCAGAAATGACAGCACAAGACATCTCCATAAAAATGGGAGTAATGCAGAAATGACAGCACAAGACATCTCCACTAAAATGAGAGTAATGCAGTAATGAAAGCACACGACATCACCTTGAAAATGGGAGTAATGGTGAAATGACAACGCAAGACATCTCCACGAAAATGAGAGTAATGCAGAAATGACAGCACACGACATCTTCATGAAAATGGGAGTAATGCAGAAATGACAGCGCAAGACATATCCATGAATATGAGAGTAATGCAGAAATTACAGCACACGACATCTCCATGAAAATGAGAGTAATGCAGAAATGACAGCACACGACATTTCCATGAAAATGGGGGTAATGCAGAAATTAGAACGCAAGACATCTCCATGAAAATGAGAGTAATGTAGAAATGACAGCGCAAGACATCTCCATGAAACTGAGAGTAATGCAGAAATGACAGCGCAAGACATCTCCATGAAAATGAGAGTAATGCAGAAATGGCAATGCAAGACATCTCCATGAAAATGAGAGTAATGCAGAAATGACAGCGCAAGACATATCCATGAAAATGGGAATAATGCAGAAATGACAGCGCAAGACATCTCCATGAAAATGGGAGTAATGAAGAAATGACAGCGCAAAACATCTCCATGAAAATGAGAGTAATGCAGAAATGACAGCACACGACATCTCCATGAAAATGGGAGTAATGCAGAAATGACAGCGCAAGACATCTCCATGAAAATGGGAGTAATGCAGAAATGACAGCACAAGACATCTCCACTAAAATGAGAGTAATGCAGTAATGAAAGCACACGACATCACCTTGAAAATGGGAGTAATGCAGAAATGACAGCGCAAGACATCTCCATGAAAATGAGAGTAATGCAGAAATGACAGCACACGACATCTCCATGAAAATAAGAGTAATGCAGAAATGACAGTGCAAGACATCTCCATGAAACTGAGAGTAATGCAGAAATGACAGCGCAAGACATCTCCATGAAAATGTGAGTAATGCCGAAATGACAACGCAAGACATCTCCATGAAAATGAAAGTAATGCAGAAATGACAGCACAAGACATCTTCATGAAAATGGGAGTAATTCAGAAATGACAGCGCAAGACATCTCCATGAAAATGAGAGTAATGCAGAAATGACAGCACACGACATCTCCATGAAAATGGGAGTAATGCAGAAATGACCGCGAAAGACATCTCCATGAAAATGGGAGTAATGTGAAATGACAGCACAAGGCATCTCTACGAAAATGAGAGTATGCAGAAATGACAGCACACGACATCGCCATGAAAATGGAAGTAATGCAGAAATGACAATGCACGACATCTCAATGAAAATGAAATTAATGCAGAAATGACAGCGCAAGACATCTCCATGAAAATGAGAGTAATGCAGAAATGACAGCGCAAGACATCTCCATGAAAATGAGATTAATGCAGAAATGACAGCGCAAGTCACCTGCATGAAAATGTGAGTAATGCAGAAATGACAGCGCAAGACATCTCCATGATATAGGAGTAATGCAAAAATTACAGCTTTCGAAATTTTCATAAAAATGGGAGTAATGCAGAAATTTCTGCACTCGACATCTCAATGAAAATGAAAATAATGCAGAAATGACAGCGCAAGACATCTCCCTGTAAATGAGATTAATGCAGAAAAGACAGCGCAAGACATCTACATGAAAATGAGAGTAATGCAGAAATGACAGCACACGACATCTCCATGAAAGTGGGAGTAATGCAGAAATTACAACGCAAGACATCTCCATGAAAATGAGAGTAATGCAGAAATGACAGCGCAAGACATCTCCATGAAAATGAGAGTAATGCAGAAATGACAGCGCAAGACATCTCCATTAAAATGAGATTAATGCAGAAATGACAGCGCAAGTCATCTCCATGAAAATGTGAGTAATGCAGAAATGACAGCGCAAGACATCTCCTTGAAAATGGGAATAATACAAAAAATACAGCCTTCGAAATCTTCATAAAAATGGAAGTAATGCAAAAATGACTGCACTCGACATCTCCATGAAAATGTGAGTAATGCAGAAATGACAGTGCTCGACATCTCTATGAACATGAGAGTAATGCAGAAATGAAAGCGTTCGACATCTCCATGAAAATGGGAGTAGTGCAAAGATGACAGCATTCGGGATCTTCATCAAATTGGAGTAATGCAGAAATGACAGTGCTCGACATCTCCATGAAAATGGGAGTAATGCAAAAATGACAGCATTCGACATCTTCATAAAATTCGAGTAATGCAGAAATGACAGTGCTCGATATCTCCATAAAAATGGGAGTAGTGCAAAAATGACAGCATTCGACATCTTCATAAAATTGGAGTAATGCAGAAATGACAGTGCTCGACATCTTCATGAAAATGGGAGTAATGCAAAAATGACATCATTCGACATCTTCATAAAATGTGAGTAATGCAGAAACGACTGCACTCGACATCTCCATGAAAATGTGAATAATGCAGAAATGACAACACTCGACAATTCCATGAAAATTAGAGTAATGACAGTACTCCACAGCGCTCGATATCTTGATGAAATTGAGAGTAATGCAGAAATGACAGTGCTCGACATCTCCATGAAAATGAGAGTAATGCTGAAGTGACAGCGCCGATATTTCAATAAAAATTGGAGTTATGCAGAAATGACAGCGTTGGACATCTCCATGAAAAGGAGAGTAATGCAGAAGTGGCAGCGCTCAACAGTACTCGATAACTCCATTAAAATTGGAGTAATGCAGAATAACAGTGCTCGACATCTCCATGAAAATGGGATTAGTGCAAAAATGACAGCATTCGACATCTTCATAAAATTGGAGTAATGCAGAAATGACAGTGCTCGACATCTCCATAAAAATGAGAGTACTGCAGAAATGACTGCACTCGACATCTCCATGAAAATGTGAGTAATGCAGAAACGACTGCACTCGACATCTCCATGAAAATGTGAGTAATGAGAGTACTCAACAGCGCTCGATATCTTCATGAAAATGAGAGAAATGCAGAAATGACACTGCTCGACATCTCCATGAAAATGAGAGTAATGCAGAAGTGACAGCGCCGATATCTCAATGAAAATTGGAGAAATTCAGAAATTACAGTGCTCGACATCTTCATAAAAATGAGAGTAATGCAGAAATGAAAGCGTTCGACATCTCCATGAAAATGTGAGTAATGCAAAAATGACATCATTCGACATCTTCATAAAAATGTGAGTAATGCAGAAACGACTGCACTCGACATCTCCATGAAAATGTGAGTAATGGAGAAATGACAACACTCGACAACTCCATGAAAATTAGAGTAATGACAGTACTCAACAGCGCCCGATATTTTTATGAAAATGAGAGTAATGCAGAAATGACAGTGCTCGACATCTTCATGAAAATGAGAGTAATGCAGAAATGAAAGCGTTCGACATCTCCATGAAAATGGGAGTATTGCAAAAATGACAGCATTCCACATCTTCATAAAATTGGAGTATTGCAGAAATGAGAGTGCTCGACATCTCCATGAAAATGGGAGTAATTCAAAAATGACAGCGTTCGACATCTTCATAAAAATGGGAGTAATGCAGAAACGACTGCACTAAATATCTCCATGAAAATGTGAGTAATGCAGAAATGACAACACTCGACAACTCCATGAAAATTAGAGTTATGACAGTACTCAACAGCGCTCGATATCTCTATGAAAATGAGAGTAATGCAGAAATGACAGTGCTCGACATCTTCATGAAAATGAGAGTAATGCAGAAATGAAAGCGTTCGACATCTCCATGAAAATGGGAGTATTGCAAAAATGACAGCATTCCACATCTTCATAAAATTGGAGTATTGCAGAAATGACAGTGCTCGACATCTCCATGAAAATGGGAGTAATTCAAAAATGACAGCGTTCGACATTTTCATAAAAATGGGAGTAATGCAGAAACGACTGCACTAAATATCTCCATGAAAATGTGAGTAATGCAGAAATGACAACACTCGACAACTCCATGAAAATTAGAGTAATGACAGTACTCAACAGCGCTCGATATCTCTATGAAAATGAGAGTAATGCAGAAATGACAGTGCTCGATATCTCCATAAAAATGAGAGTAATGCAAAAATGACATCAGTCGACATCTCCATGAAAATGTGAGTAATGCAGAAATGACAGTGATGGACATCTTCATGAAAATTAGAGTACTGCAGAGACGACTGCACTCGACATCTCCATGAAAATGTGAGTAATGCAAAAACGACTGCACTCGACATCTCCATAAAAATGTGAATAATGAGAGTACTCAACAGCGCTCGATATCTTCATGAAAATGAGAGAAATGCAGAAATGACACTGCTCGACATCTCCATGAAAATGAGAGTAATGCAGAAGTGACAGCGCCGATATCTCAATGAAAATTGGAGAAATTCAGAAATTACAGTGCTCGACATCTTCATGAAAATGAGAGTAATGCAGAAATGAAAGCGTTCGACATCTCCATGAAAATGTGAGTAATGCAAAAATGACATCATTCGACATCTTCATAAAAATGTGAGTAATGCAGAAACGACTGCACTTGACATCTCCATGAAAATGTGAGTAATGGAGAAATGACAACACTCGACAACTGCATGAAAATTAGAGTAATGACAGTACTCAACAGCGCCCGATATCTTTATAAAAATGAGAGTAATGCAGAAATGACAGTGCTCGACATCTTCATGAAAATGAGAGTAATGCAGAAATGAAAGCGTTCGACATCTCCATGAAAATGGGAGTATTGCAAAAATGACAGCATTCCACATCTTCATAAAATTGGAGTATTGCAGAAATGACAGTGCTCGACATCTCCATGAAAATGGGAGTAATTCAAAAATGACAGCGTTCGACATCTTCATAAAAATGGGAGTAATGCAGAAACGACTGCACTCAATATCTCCATGAAAATGTGAGTAATGCAGAAATGACAACACTCGACAACTCCATGGATATTAAAGTAATGACAGTACTCAACAGCGCTCGATATCTCTATGAAAATGAGAGTAATGCAGAAATGACAGTGCTCGACATCTTCATGAAAATGAGAGTAATGCAGAAATGACAGCGCTCGATATCTCCATAAAATTGAGAGTAATGCAAAAATGACATCAGTCGACATCTCCATGAAAATGTGAGTACTGCAGAAATGACGACACTCGACAACTCCATGAAAATTAGAGTAATGCAGAAATTACAGCGTTGGACATATCCATGAAAATGAGAGTAATGCAGAAGTGGCAGCGCTCAACAGTACTCGATTTCTCCATGAAAATGGGAGTAATGCAAAAATGACAGCATTCGACATCTTCATAAAAATGGAAGTAATGCAAAATGACAGCGCCCGACATCTCCATGAAAATGAGAGTAAAGCAGAAAAGACAGATTATAATTTTGAGAGGATTTATCTAAATAGTGTCAGTTTATTTAAATTGTGTCGATTTATTTAAATATAGTGAATTTAATTAAATTGTTGCACATTTAGTAAAACAAAGGTCCATTTATTTAGAATTCACAAACAATTATTTAAATCAAAACCATTTATTTAAATCGTGAGGATATATTCTAAATCATAAGGATATACTTTAAATCGAGAGCATTTATTTAAATAGTGTCGATTTATTTAAATCGTGTCAATTTATTAAATATGGTGTGGTCCATGTTAAATAGTGAAAAAAAAAAAAAATGTTTTCAAGCTAAATATTTTATTTTTTTTACAAACGGTGCACCATTGTTCTATTTCATAATTTCAGACCATTATTTATTTTAAAAAACATCACCAGAACATTGCAGAGAACATTTTATGCAAATGAAGTTTGCTGCAAGATGTTTACAATGTAAATGAGGTCTGCGGCAAAGTAGCAGCAAACATCGCCAAAACATCGGCAGAAGATTACAGCCAAAAGTGTTATGCAAATGAAGTGTGCTGAGAAGTTGCGGTGAACATCACCAGAACATCATTTGCATATTTGTTTGCTGCAACTTTGCTGAATACTTCATTTGCAGGTAAAAGTTTACCGCAACTTCGCCGCAAACTTGTCTGCCGCAGCTTTGCAGCAATGTTTTTTTTGGGGGAAAGAATTTGACTTTAAAAAAGTGTACGTCCCATGGCAAATTAGCGAAAAAAACCCGTATCATCCCATGGTTTGTCGCGACAAAAAAAGTACCTGTCCCATGCCATTTTGCACTGGTCCCAACGCCCCAATAAATATTGCCTGGTCCCTTACATAATATTGACTATTATGTTCATGTCAATTGCATTTTGTAGATAACGACAATTTATATGGTAAATAAGTTGAATTGATCCAAGCTTGTTTTTAAATGTTACTTGTGTATTATATGACAGTGTATGGACTAGACAATGCAATATCATTTTTGAATGGTTACCACTTATAGTTTTATATTACCTGTTTTCATAGGACCTTGTCATATGCAAGTTTTAAAACTATATTCGGGTCGTGTGCAAACATTTTAACATTGTGATATGCGCAGTATAATATGCTATTATATTTTTCTGACACGGGCTGTAAACTGTACCACAGCCGTCAATTAAAATGACGAGTAGAAGCTCTAGTGATCAAATTACAACGCATTCATTGGTGAAGTATTATGTGGCCAGACATGTCATACACATTGTTTGCATCTATTTGTAGATTGTGTACGCAAATGGTGTATTATAAGTTTACTGAGATTAAAGAGACACACGGCAATTTCGATTTTTAAGAAACTCTCTGCACCCCGTTAGTTTTTCTACATAACGTGCATTTGTTCAATCATTAATAATAATAATTATAGGAAAAAGCTAGAAGTAAAATGATTTTTCATATTATTAACTGCTGATTTTATTGCACCCATAATATATTTAAAGACATTTTCTATAGTTTTTTCTGCATAACAGATTTTCTTTAAACTTTTAGTAAGTAGACAGAAAATGCAAAAATAATGGTAGGTCACCATAATTGTTAAAATTTTAAAAAATAATTAGTATTGCCACCGTTATGTCAATCTGTCCAAAAAGTTGAACAAGTCCATGGAATAGCTAAGTAAGACATTTTTGAAGTCTAATCATTTATTTATTGATCACAATCTGATAAAATTGTAATAAAATAAAGAACATTAAATTATAATAACATTTAAAACTCATCTTTATGTAAAACCTATATTTTTTTACAAAATCTGTTGAGACCATTACTCACAATTTATGCACAAATTAGCCCATAATGATATATTTCCTTTTTTTTGTATGTTCCAATTAAGAGAATTTGTTTAAACTTTCTAAGCACATAGTTTAACATATATAAAAACAAAATGTGCAATAAAAATGATAGGTCCCCATGCTTGTTTAGAATTTTTGTTTTGAAACCCTACCCCTATGCTAAAAGGCCAAGTTGTGTATGAAATTAGATAGAAATGGTATATTTTCCTTTTTCGTTATGTTCCTAATAACAAATTCTTTTCAAACTTCCTAGGCACTTATTTGAACATATAGTAAGACAATATATGCAAGATTCATGTGTGTCCCTTTAAACATATATGTAGATCTAGATAAGTTGTTCTTTTTATAACGGAATCTTTTGAAACCGACACATATTTTTGTTTTAAAACTAAGTTTGCTTTTAATTAGTAAAAAAAATGAACGTTACTGTACTACCCGGTTTGACTGACGTAATGAATAAATAGATATTTACATGTGCAGAGGAACAAGTGTGTCAGTGCATGCTCTATACATGGTAGTGTGGAAGAGGAGCGCGGTGGCGAGGGCATAACTCCCCGAAAATTTGGCAGACATTAACTCCCGTTAGGACGGAACTGACTTTTCCAGATAATATCCGTATCCCACCCCTACGGAAGGAGTTTTAAGCCCCAAATATCCCGCACTAGAATTGGACCCTTCACCTAAAAAATCTACAAAATACCTCTAGAGTTATTTTTCTTCATAAATATCCCATTAGAAATCCTGTCCTTACCTCCACCCCATAGACAAGTCTACATAATTTACCACACTCACATAATATGCCCTAACAACTCTTCTGGAGGAATCTGCACACATTGACGACCTCGAATACATTTTGTTTCTTAGCGGGGAATTATAATATCTATTTTAGACCAACAACGTTGTTGCCGGGGTAGGGACTTAAAACACATAACCGGGTATTGTACGAACAAGGGGACTACTCTGGAAAATTTAACAATACTCGTACATGTGTATATTTGTTGAATTTCCCTGAATATTTCTGCGCGCTTCGCCTATCCCGGAGAAGTGCCGGGAACAATTAGCAGGTGCATAATTGTTTTGCGACTACCCCTGCAGTAATTGCTAATGCTAATAAATTGCATGCGATAATCGTGTAAGCATTATGAAAACCTATATTTGTATATACCTGAGAGCAGACGACTGGCTATAATATCAACTGAAATGCGCGTTACTTGTTATCAAATATCGATGGTCAATAATTATAACGTCGTAAGTGAAACATCATAGTTTTCGGGAAAGTGAAACAAACGGACTGACAGTATCAACTGAGTGACTTCTCTGAACAATACCATATGACATAAGCTGTAGTTTGCTTTCTCATAAAACAAAAACTATTTGTTATTTCAATATTTTTAATTTTTAATTTATAATTTATAATCTAAGAAATTGCACTTACGACCTTATGTTATTAACTAATCGGAAAGGAAGGTATTCATCAAAAAGTTGTATCTGGCAGTTACGACCTTTTAAAATATGGCAAAAGCGATTATTAAACCACTGTTAGTGTCTTATAAAAGTTTGCTAGTTCATCATACCAGGCTACACTGTTGATCGAAATGTAGAATGCATATAGGAACATGCGTGTGATGACAACATTACAATATATCTATTAGAAAATGTTCTATTTCTCACGGATATAAAAACATGCTCTTAGTATTAGTTTAATTCAATAGTAACAGTAACGTAACATACACATAGTATTAATTTAATTAAATAGTAAAGGTAACGTAACATTCAAATAGAGACGCGGATTACTTGTTGTAACAATTATAACATTTAATAATAGACAACTGGGAGTTACATTCACTAACGAAAAAGTGTTTATTTCTTTATATCCTCCGCATGCGGAGAGTTTTACAGACATTACATATAATTACAGTACAGAGTATATGAAGATGCAATAAAACATAGAAACAAATGAATAAAGAGAGGAAAAATGACAAGCAATAAATTAGTAAATAAATGATCTTACATATTAAGTCCCCATACCCTATATATTCGTACATATTATGTTCCCATATCCTATATATCTTGACAAAGTGTGTCCCCGCAACCTCTGTATCTTACATTGTATTTCCCCGTACCCTCTGTATTCTTACGTATTATGACCTCATATCCTATATATCCTTACATATTATGTCCTCATAACTTTTACATTCTTACATTTTATGGCCCAGTTCGCTCTATATCCTTACATATTATGTCCCCATACACTATATACTAGTATTCTTACATATTATGTCCCCATACCCTATATATCCTTACATATTATGTCCCTATACCCTCTATATCCTTTCATATTATCTCCGCCTACCCTATATATCTTTAAATATTATGTCCCATACCTTCTATATCCTTATTGTCCTATACAGGCGCCTAGCTACGCGTATGCCCTGTAGGCTCGGGCCTGCGTTTAACATCGTGGAGTGGGGGTGGGGAGGGCAAACTGTATGCAACATTTAAAATCTAATAGCATTTAAGTCCTATAATAACTAATAACGATCACATCTGTAACAATAGTGCGTCGGCAAAACTAATAATTGTTTGTTTGGGATTTTAAATATCCAGACTATAAATAATTCGAACGTATGTGTTCTTTTTAAAGATCTGTGCGCCCCACTTCCGCCCCAACCCACACACCCCTGGATCGCAACTCACACTTAGCTGTTTTTCTAAGAGTATAATAATGTAAGGGTTGATTCAAGTTAGGTAACACCATAAGACATTGTAGTAAGCTGCGACTGAATGGAGATGGCAGCCATAAACACAAACACAGACGTTCTGATGGGTGGATGTTCGGATGAATGGATGGACAGGCATGTATGCATGCTTCTTATTTAACACTTAAATAGTTTTAATTTTTTACAAAATGTATATGAACAGCCTGTCGCAACGGGTTTACTATATCAACATCATAGACAATAGGTGCATTTCAGTCACAGTGAATTTTAAAACATGGCTGTATAATTGTTTATAGACAGGACATAAACGGTTTATACGTGCATATTATTTTATTTTATTCGATAGAAGAAAGTCGTAAGTGATATATAAACCCGTAGCAATTGTACATATGCAAGCTTAAGAATAATACGGTCGTATCTACCAGCTAAGACCCAACTTTTTATAAATATTAAGGTCGTATCTACCACTTATAACCTTTTATGATTATAGTCTTGTAGTTACGACCTTTTTGCAAAATAAAGCACATCTGCTTTCACTTACGACAAAAAAAATAGATGCATAAATCCCTGCTAAAGCCAACTGATATGAGGACGGGTACCAAACTGAAATAGACCCTGAGCCATACACTTTTTGGTTACCATCTCAAGGGACAAATTATTACTAGTACCATGTTATTGAGTACCTTGTAGAGAAACAAAAAATCCATGATAGCAGTGTGAACAGGGTAGCTGATTCCAGTTATTAGAGTTATCTCCCCCTTTTAAGCAAAACTCTTGTTTCTTTAAAAAAATCGTTTTCACTGAAACTAGAAGAGCTACAGGTCTAATATTTTGCATGTATTATACATTTAGGGTCCTCAACCAAGTATTTATAAAATGGTGACCCCAGGGTCAAATATGGCCCAGCCCCGGGTGTAACATTTTTTCATACAGTTATATAAGAAATCTTTAAAAAATAAATAATTTTCTCTATAACTGTAAGAGCTAGAAGTCCCATATTATGCATGAAGCATAAGCTTATGGTCCACTAGCAAGTTAAGTTTTACAAAGAGTTATATAGGAAAGGGGTTAAAGTTTTACAAATAGTTATATAGGAAAGTCCATAAAAATATTCTTTTTCTGATACTACAAGAGCTAGAGGTATAATACGATGCATGTAGCATAAGAGTATCGATCTCTACTAATTTATTTTGTTCAAATTATGATCTTATGGTCAAATTTCGCCCGGTCCCGGGGGTTACATATTTACATAGAGTTATGTAGGAACGTCTATAAACATCTTCTCTGAAACTACAAGAGATAGAGGTGTAATAAGCTACATGTAGCTTAATATTATTGTCCTGTACCAAATAATTTAAATGGTGTTCCTTGAATCAAGCCTGGAATCAAATGTGGCCCTGTTCCGGTGGTCACACTATAACATTGAATTATATAGAAAAACATATTCAAACAGCTTCTCTGATACTTCAAAAGCTAAATAATAGTTCGCATGTACCATAAGCTTATGATACTCTACCTAGTTTGTTCAAATGGCGACAATGGGGTCAAATATGGCCACTACGGGGGTCACAGTTTTACAGATTTATATAAAGAAATTGTTGTTGTTTCTTAAAACATGAGAGCACTTTGAGACAAAATGATATATAGGGTCCTATAGAAACCTCAGCGTCCGAACGCAATGGCATCGTAGGTCCGCACTGTACTGCAAACCAGGACTTGAAACTACAATGAAAGAGACAAAAAACAACAGAAAGGGTGGTGAAGACAGGGTTACCGACTTGGAACGGTCAGTAGGCAATAAGGCCGGTCAGTAGGCAATAAGGCCTACTGGTTAGCCAGGCGAGTGGGTCTCTTGTTTATGGCTTGAAGTTGTACACTTTCATAAAATCACTTCAAAAGTTTTAAGCGAACTGAAATATATAGAGAATGTGACTTTTGATAAGGTATTCCATTATGAAGACTTACCATGTTTACAAATCGCATATTGAATAAATCCACGAACTAAAATCACGAAGTAGACCACTCATTTACGACAAATTGCAAAAAAAAACAGAAAGAAAAAGAAAAGGCATTCACGGCTCAACTGTTGATTTTTAGGTGTTTGTTATACAAATTTTAAAATAACCTGCCAAATAACGACAAAATTACACTACAAAAACTGTTTATCAAAACTCTATCCAGGTGTTCATCTCATATAATAATGCATATGTATATTAAAATTAAAAGTATATGTTTATTCATGTTTTTTTGTAATATCCGTAATTGAATAAGTGTAAAATGAATTATATCCATTTTTGTTTTTTTGTCTGGGTGGTTAAAGCTTTTTATATTGTATCTATAGAGTTTTGATTCTCAAACGATGTAAGTTATGTATATACATCGTGGTCTGTAGGTCTAGAAACGATGTACATATGTTGGAAAATGTGGCTGTTGTTGGCGGGATAGTTACTTTAACTGCAGTAGCACCTGTATGTCGGATATAGCTTTTAGAGTAAACATCAGTAAACTAACCGTGATCACTAAATGTAATCTATCTCGATGCACTGGGTACCGATTCTTATCTGGAATCGTTTACTTTTTTTTTATATCTTATATGTATGTTGTATTGTCACATTAAGTTATATTATTTAAATCAGATAATATGTACTGAGTATTCTTAATTGTCCTGTTTTATACCAAGGCATCAATTGCCAAGTTTATCAAAACAGCAATGAGCTGTGCATATATAAGGCTTGCAGGCATATTGCAACTCGACAAACATGGACTTGATGCTAACTTGCTAGATAAGAGAGACCGTTGTGAACCCAGCTTCTTGGATATAAACTTTATGACGGATTAACATTTTAGTTGTATGTATTTTAATGCAGTCATCCTGCTTGACCGCAGACAGCCTGTTGATGCAGTGGATAGCACGGGGGACTTCAAATTCAGAGGACCCTGATTCAAGCCTCACCGGAGCCAGTGAATTTTGTCGGTGTGTTCTTAGGCAAGACAATTTTACACTCGTCCGTCGGATGGGGACTCAAACCAGGCGATCCCGCGTATCGCTTGTTTTTTTCTCCCATCATGTTAAAGAAACATAGGTGTCTATTCGTCAGTAGGGCAGGTTCCTAAATGCCTATATATCCCCCCCCCCACTCCCCACACACACACACACTCTTCCTCTCTCTCTTCATTGGCAATACACCTTCTTTGTTTAGGTAATAATCATTCTACTTGCACTTGCATACGCAAAAGTAGGTTGATGCTTACTATCCTAGGTTAATTCCATACTCTAAATCAAGTACGGAGAACATCACAACCTATGTTTAGATACATATCCTAAGCAGGTGATATTGTAACAACTGCACCCATACTAACAAATAGTTGCCATGGTAAGTAGTTTGTACAGTGATCCGGGTATCACCCTAAAGATATTTCTTCGTCGACGCCGTGTGGTTCCCGGGCAAGAATATGACCACTGCATATCCAGGCATAGGGGTAAAATTTCCCCGAATTCATGTTAATTTTGTCATTTTTTGTTCATTATTTTCATCATGAAACCTGTATTGTTTCAGGTGCTACTTCAGTGGTGGCAGTGATCGTGGCTCCACCGAAAAATAGAGTGTTTATTAGAGAATTTGCAGCAACTCTGCAGTTCTGCAGGTAAGAAGGTTCTAGGCAATTCTTCAATCTTTTATCTAGATGTTAATGAAGAGTGAGCCGGGTCGAATGTTCATTATTGTTGGCGCCATAAACTTTTTATGAAAAAAACATGTTTGTGTTGGTGCGCCGTAAAACCCCAATTCAAATCAATTCAAATCAATTCATCTTCGTCGATTCTTTTTATCAGTAACACAAAAATGGTTCGTGCAAATGCATATGCTACTATTTTTACATTTCATATGCAGAATTCGTCATTGTGTTGTATATGGGTGTGGTAATTCAGGTGTACATGCATAAATTGTAATTAAAAAATAATTAAAATAGAAAACTTTTAAGATTTTGCGCTGCAACGTGCAATGTTTAATTCATGTTTTTATGTGTAATACATAATCCAAATGTATAATCATAATAAGTATTGCCATGACGCATACACCTAAAAAAGACTTTTGTTAAAAAAAAACACGTTAAACCGCACATTTCCTTTATTTAGGACTATGTGTCGTCTGTGCAATATGTGTATATATCAGAACATGTTAATACTATTTACGTTGCAGTTACTTTGAGGAAGGCTTATACTTCCAGTTTGGCATGTGTCTCAACTTATCAGGCTTTCTGAACAAATATGTGCAATGCCATGAACATTGCTTAGTACTTAATTCCATCAAAATATAATAACAATGCCTTATTCATATTATAATATTATTTAAATCATGTAGAAAGGTTGTACATTACTGATTCTTACAAGTTTACACATATATTGTAAAAAATATTAACTAAACTAAATGCATAAAAATCTGTCAATAGTGGGTGAGGTAAATTGACTTCTACAATGATAACCTATTAATGTTCGATTTTGTTTATATAAGCTACCTGTTCCAGATTGCTATCATGGAAAAATGTAATCTATATACATTGCTCTTTTCAAAAAGTGATGGTAGAATTTGTCCCTTGAGTTGGTAACAATATCGAAAATTTTGGGTCCTGGCTCAAGCAAAAGTTGCGCAAACGTGTACGAGGGATTTTTTGCTACGGTCATGTAAGGTCGTAAGCAACACTTACGACCTTATAATTCTAGACCGTCGATATGCCGTCGATAAAAAGGGCTTCTGACTATCACTTGTTTGGGGTTGAAGAACGGATCATGCGCATTGAAGCAGTCGCCTAACAATGGCTGTATACATTTAGGTTATTAATTAGAAAATAATGATATTGTTATTGAAGACAAATACCAAATGCAATGAAACAACCAGTTTTACGTGGCGTGTAAAAAACCTAAATCGGACATGTTCATTACATTCGTCTCGATAATAAGGTACTAAAATAGCCCTTTAGCTAACTAGTGTAAACACTTCATTACGAATCAATCAGTGACTTCTCAAAAACTTCTCGGAATTACAATATATCAACATCTAAAGTGGGATGTTCAGATAAGCAAAGTCTGTAATCATGTATCGAGTAAATTCACTCTTTTAAGACGAATATCAAAATATTACCACTTGATATGAAAAAGCTATTCTATAATGCATATTTAGTTCCAATATTTGATTATGGTTCTATCCTCTGGAGGAATTGAACTAAATACGATTTTACAAACTTTAAAGGGACACATGGCAATCTTGATTTTTTAAAAACTAGCGGCGTCCCGTTAGTTTTTCCACATACGTGCATTTGTTCTGTCATTAATTTTAATTATAAGAACTGTATTAAGCCATTTGTTTTTGCATATTATTATTTTTTAATATTATTTCAACAAAAATATATTAAAACTTATAATATAATAAGACGAAATAGTGAATACTTAAAATTTAATGTATTTAAATGTAACCAGGGTAAAAGTAAAAATGATACTGAATATATAATCGAGACTTCAAGATTGCCGTGTGTCCCTTTAAGGTTGTTACTTTACAAAAAGCATTCCACGCTGGATATTGATAAAACCTTTATTTACACCTTCCACACATCTTTTCAGTGAGTTAAACAGGAAGTCATTTGAAACAAGATGACATTGTACATTTCATGTAGGTGTTTTAGTTTATAAAGCAATTCATAATCTTACATCAGTAAATTAATATTTTTTTCTGAAAATAACTGATATAATTTAAGATCATGCAGTAAACATGATATTATTAAACATCCTAGACCTAAATCCGAATATTTAAAACAACTTTTTACCTATGTTGCCAATTCAATCCTATAAAAAATCTGGACTTCTTTTTCTATTTATGCATTCAATACAGTAATAAACTATTTCTATTTCAATAAAACAGGTGTTCTGCTCAAATTAAGTTGTGTTAACAGTGCTAATAGTGAATACTTGTTTTGTATGGCAGGTTGTAAGATATTATTAATGCTATGTGCATATATTCACTTGATAGTGTTTATTAGTAGTGTTACCTAAAGCCCATTGGGACGGTGGCGTTTGATGTTTGTCTATGATCTTTATTCTCTTGTTGTTCTGGCTTCTGCCAAGTCACTGAGTACCTTTATTGTGGCTTTCTAGGCTATTTTTTTGTATTATATTTACACGAGCATATTTGTGTTTTACTTATATTGCCTATTGATGCTGCCTTGTTGGTTAGAGATTAGATCATGGGGGGGATTTCTTTATTTACACTGTCCTGTTTTATGGGATGACAGTAGGGTAAGTGTGAGGTTTGGTGCACCCTACAACCGGTTTAAACCTCCAGTGGCCTTTGTTGCCACTGACCGTTCCAAGGCGGTAGCCCTATTGTCAACCCTTTTGTGTTTGTGATGTTGTTTGCATTTTTTATTACTTTTGCCTCCTCGTTTGTCTGTTTGCGTGTTTGTTTTTGTGTTTTGTGGTTGACTGTCGTCCTTGAATGCTGCTTTCCCTGTCCGATATTTTTATATTTCTTTGCTGTTGTTATTAGAAGATAACAGTTGTGCAATTGTTTGTTTAATTTTAATGAATTGTACTTTCATGAAATAAAAACTTTATTATTATTATTATTATTATGTTTGATATTTTCAAGAAGCCCATACTTGTCCGATTTTAAATCAAAGATTAGTGGTTTCTTCTCAGGTAAATATGCTTGAGATTTCCTTCCGACTTTCACCTTTTAGCTTCACCCCCTTTTGTCCATGGGTCAAGTTACTACAGACATTGGCCGCCTGCTCCATTATGGGACTACATGTGTCATTTTTCATATATGAACATCTTCACTTTTAAATGGATCAAATAATCTTGATGAATCCATCAGAACTGTATTCCCGTTGGTAGAAGTTAACACAAACTGGTACTATTATACATAGATAAGCACATTTTCTGATATTGAAAATAAATTATTTTAAGGTCTAAAATCTTGATGTGTCCTTCCGTGTTTATCAGTTTCTATGGTAACATGAAATACACACGCATACACGCAGACACGCAAGATTTACTCCTCGCGGCGGAAACATTCCTTTTGGTTTATTAATTCACTTTCATTCACTATAAGCAAACAGTTGACATGCAGACGGTATGCTTGCCTGTCATGTAAGATTAAGACTGTCGAGGAACCACCTACACATCCTAGTTAAATTAATTAATTGCAAACAAACAAACTATACTTTTAATAATGCAGGTAGTTTAAAACCATAGTTTATATACCGAATTCCATCTTACTTCATACCGATAACTGTATTGAACTGTAGGACCCTTAGCATGCTTACCAGAGAGCGCTATTTTGTTCGTTTTAGTACTTAACAATAACCATGTATACTATTGCGTGTAGCATACTAGGTCACATTAACAATTACACTTATTGTATATAAACATTTCGGCTTCACTTATTAGATATATAAGTATCTGTCAAATCAAAATCGATCACCATAAAACTCGACTAATGGCTTAACTCAAGGGAAATAAGTATATTAACTATATTTATAGCAATGTTTGTATTGTTGTGTCCCTTAGTGTCTAAATAAAACAGTAAGTGTAATGTCTTACTCCCATTTAGTTCACTACTGTGTGTCTATAATAAAAGGCGGTATTATGAAAAAAACGCGTTGAGCATAACGTTATTTACAGAAAGTTCGAAATCTCGGCGGAAATGGTTAGGAACGTCAGGTGGCTTATTTCTTATCTGTAGTAAGCGTCTAGTTTTAGAACAGCGTTAAGTTAATTGGTGTGAAGTTTTAGAACAACTTTAATTTATACATATGGAACACATTGTATTAATCTTTAGTATTGTAACATATTATAAAACAATGTAAAGCACTAAAGGTAGACAAAGAAATGTAGCATCCAAAGACCGCAGTCAATCAAAAATGCGTATGGATGCAAACAACAACTACATGTACAAGAGAAAACACAGAGGCAATGAAAACCACCTTGGAGCGGTCAGTGGCAAAATGGCAAATATACGTGTTTTTTTTTTGTTAAAGTTCCCCGGCCATGTTTTGTTTCATGAACATGTTTATGTTTATTTAAATCGAAATCAATACACAACAATAGATATTTACAATTCACACATCGCAATATCTGTGAAAAGCGAGAATACTATTTTATTTGATGACGTAGAAAACTTTGAACAGGTAAATTAATCCACAGGTAACTGTGTTTATCAATTATCTGGCAATAGTTGTGCAGCTATCCAATTCAAATTAACCTCATTTCCCCGTGCAGTCAGGCAGTAGTAAAAACAGTATCTACGTCATGCAAATAATACTTATTTTTACATACAACTTAGTAGCGGTTTTAAATATATGTTTCTCTCCGGGACTATCAGGAAATATTCATATGATGCTTAAGAGTTAAATTTGTTAATTGCTAGTACTACAAAAAGGGTGGCCATTCCTCTTTAAAGGTAAGCGAGTGCAATGCTAAGAGGCGTGGTTTTGCAATAAGGTACATATATGTAACAAATCAACAATTAAATCATATAGTATTTGTACCATTCTCCATGTTAATATAGCTTCTAATGTTGACTGACGGGTACCACACGCCATTTTTTATTTGACCTGAACTACTCTTATAGTGTGGCATACAGTAGGTCGGTCAAAGAGTAAGTATATTAAGAGTCGATTCTAAACAAACACATTCAATACGTAATCACAATTAATTGAACATATACGGAGCAAAATAAAATTAACACATAAACTGCATATCATTTCCATAGACGAGATACAAAGCCGTGTATGTTCGGGGTACATGATAAAGTGACCTAGATATGACCAATAATAATGCTACAAAGTCGGTGATAAAAAATTAAACATAATTATTAATATCATGGGAATATACTTTTATAGGTTATCGAAAATCGTTCTCATTTCAATGAAAAGGGATGTAATTTTAACCTTAGGAAATTTGGAACATTTTTGTTAAAAAATGAACAATCGTTTTTGAACACGTTTCAGCGGTTTTTAAACAATGACATAATGGGCAATTCTTGTCCAAGCTAAACATTGAGTTTGTTCAAAACAGTACGTTTGTATATAGAGATTATTTAACTGCTGGGAACAATTATAGGGAAATCCTTCACTAGATGATAGACGTATGGTTCTTTTTACGAACGAGCGTGTGCGAGTGAGTGAAACAACAAAATACGACTACCATAGAGTGAAGGATTTAAATATACTCGGTAAAAAGTTTTGGACCAGGGTATATAAAGTCATATACAAATAAAACTAGTTGACAGAATTTAAGTATCTTTTTCTAGTAACCAATGTCTACACTACCCGATTAATTTGGTACCAGAAACATTAAATTCCAAACAAGATTTGATTTTAAAAAATATCGCGAACACACAAAGGGTCGGTAAAAAATGTTGCAAAGTCCGTAGAAAGTAATAGTTACAGACATTCGAGTAACCAATAAAAAGATTATTATTTTTTTGCAAACTTTCATTGTAAACGATAATTATTGTTGACTGTTGATCTATTGTCAATTATCAACTCAGATAATAAGGGTTATTGTCGAATGTCATGGTTCAGCGATAATTGTACGGGTTTGAACACTGCCCTGGTCCAAAAAATTTTTTACCGAGTATATAATGGCAGTTAAATAATCTATTTATTACGTTTTAAATCAGTTTATGTATGACTTTAACCGAAATTATTTGCTTTATTGAACGTTATCGGCGGATGACGTTGACGTCAGCAACACTTCAAATATTGACGTCATTACGCAACGTCGCAGTTAGTTATTTTTGTGTTCGGAGTTAGTTATTAATAATTAGCGATTATGAATATTCTTTTACTGAGAAATTTCAATCTTTCACGTATAAAAATGTAATAAATAATGTAAAAAAAAGAAGAAAAAACTTGCTTTTGATATATCGGAGGTAATACTGATACTTCTTTTAGAAAATAATAAAATAACACATTTGTTTTTTGAAAATCATATCCTTACCTAGCATTTCTAACATCTTCAAACAATTACATCAATAGATTTAATGTTATGTCCGTAAAAAGTCGCGCTCAGTACATTTCGGTCAGTCAGGGCACACTTTTGGTGATTTCATACTTAGCCGAGAAATGTTTTATTGATACGATAAACATTTCACAAAACAAAAAAACAAAAAAACAAAACACAAATAGTAAAACAACTAGAAACACTGCAGGGTTAACAACGTGAATACAATCGTGCATACATTTGTCACATCATATCCGTTGGGCTTATATGATACTATTTATCAGGAAAAGAACATTTCAAAATATCCTGTTACTGATATTTTTCGGAAGAATTAATCTCGGTTATATTTCCGTAGACGTAAACATTACATGAAACGGAAATCCTTTGTCCGTCACTGAGTTACATAATATTCATAATCATGTCCCAAACAACAGAATAAGTGATATCTAGAAAATTTTCAAATAAGAAAATTTAGAGTAGCACTGTCTAGATTGAAAATGTCCTCCCATAGGTTACAAATACAAGCGGGTTGTTGACATAAGCCACACAGTATTCCTATTAATGAGCGCAAATGTTGTATATGTGACGTTCTAGAAGACGAATATCATTTGATATTGGAATGTACTTTATATAAAGAACTAAGAACAAAACTTATCAATCGATACTTTTGGCTAAGACTAAATATTCCCGAATTTATAGAGATTTGACATCAGAAAAGCTAACTAATGTAAAGAATTTGGCTACTTATGTATTTAATGGTTTTAAAAATCGAAATGACATATATTACAATAAATAAATACTAGTACTCTCCCAAGAGGTACTCTAACAAAAATTTTACCGTCTGTGACACGTGGAATTTAAGAATGTTTTTCTTTTAAACAATTGTTTATAGTAAAACTTATACTGTTAGAAATATCATAATTAAAACTGATTTAGAATGTTAGTATATTGTACAAAATTTGATATTATGTAATGTTTGTTACTTCCATCGACCTCTGCAATTGAAAATTGTTTGTGTATTTTATACACACGGACCAAATGGTCTACTGTATTTGTTGAATAAACTATAAACTATGCTCTCAGATTCGCTTCGTTGTCAATTTAGTCGTTTATATAGAGCGACAATAGTTATTCGTACAGATCTTCTTTATAGCAATGCTTACACGTGGTCCGAGTAGTAACTTTCATACCCCATGCATCCCTTTCTCCAAGATGCAAAAACGGGGTTGGCTGGGGTATGAAATAAAACCTTATTTCCGGTTTAAAAAGTTTGAATATTGTAACATTAAAACATTTATTAGGTAATTTTTAACAGGTTATCGCATTTTTTTCCCCGTAAAAAACACATTTTTAAACGTGTTTTATTGTGGAAATATCCGTTTATAAAATCCTGATAATATAAGCTTTCCAATCGCTTAATGGAATAAAGGCGGGACCACGTAATGATTCCATAATTCAATGTAATTTGTTTATGTCAGGATTTTTTCCTGAAATACTTTCTCTAAGTAATGGTTTTAATTGTAGCGTTTCCCCAAAAATTGTTTGAGATAATCCTGTTATTGATTATATTTCTAAATATTATATAATATCAGAAACTGTTATGTATACGTTTAAAGAATAAACTGTACATGTTACATGGATGCTCCTCTTAACGATGTATCAGTCAATTGAACTAGACAGTAGTGTGTATAAAAAAAAGAGTATGAAAGTGGACCTTTGGAAACGGCCGAACAAGATAAATACGAAATATTGCAATCTCGGTTTGATTGAGACGGTACGGTAATGGAATATGCTTGCTTCCGTTCACGCCCTCTAGCCCCGGGTTGGGCAGAACTCAATATTCATAAAATCAATAGTACAGAAATGTAACCATCCCGACGATAGCATGCATATGGCGGTGGACATGCCATATTTACTGCCATTATTCCATGTCCAGCGGCGTATGGTCCCAGTATCTAATACAATTATATGCACCGAAGAGCGAAATAAACAAAATGGGGAGCAGCGGTTATGAAGCCTACGCATCACAAGTAACAGTCAAAATACTAAATTAAAAAGCAAACAACATATCCTATGGGTGTTTAAACAATAAAGTTTGAAAGCTGTGTATATGCTTATGTACGACAAATCAAACTACGTTCACTATTTCAAGAAAAAATACTTTAGATTTGAATATGTTGCTGTCATGTAGATGTAAAATATAAGTGTCTCTGATATATTTTAAACTGTGAAAGCTTTAAAGCAGTTTTGTGACAAATAAACTATAATGACAAACAAGGTCAGCGTCATTCACGTTGTCCTGTTGATGATAGGAACGTGTTGCTGGCTTGTAGATTACGCGAGTATGAAATTTGAAGGCTGAAATTTGGTATTGATTAATTGACTTACTAAAAAACATGAATTAAAAAATTTAAATTTCCAATGTCGAGAAACAAGGATCCTTATACCCTCACCCTAGACCTCCAATTATACTCATCTCTTTAGGTTGAGCCAAAGGTGAAATAGTTCGTTGATCTGTTTATCTCAAACTGTTTCATGTTGTCCGACTATTTCGCAGGAACAAGAACACTTATATAGTCGAATTAACATCTATATATGCATGTGTTCATCAATAATATAACCCATTTTACTTTTCTTATTTGGCCTTTTATTCATCTTTAAATTTGTTCTTTGTTTCTGTGTGTGTTTCTGATTGACTGTCGTCCCTGAATACTGCTTTTCCTCTTCGATTTTTATATCTATATTTACTGATATATTGTGTGTGTTTTTCCTTTTTCGTATATGTTCATAAGAAAGATACTTTTCACATCCATTCTGAACAATTACGGAGGTTTGAATGCATGTTCGTTTAATATATGGCGGTGTGGGGAATGCAGTTTTTTCTTTATTACAAACTTCATATATGTTCATACCTTTTTGAGATTTGATAGGAGTATATATATAATGGTCGAACAGGAAATATAACATTCAAGGACCACAGTAAACGAATAGACACGCATGAAAACAAAACATATACATATTAAGTGCATATATTAAAACGTTCATGCCTTCTCATGGTTCATGGCGGGGATTTCTTTATTTACACTGTCTCATTTTAGTGGGTTGACAGTAGGTAAGTGTGAGATTTGGTGCACTCTAGATCTGGTTTAAACCCCCAGCGGCCTTTTTTGCCACTGACAGTTCCAAGGCGTAGCCCTATTGTCAACACTTTTTGTGATGTCTTATTTGGACTTGTATTCGTCTTTAAATGTGTTCTTTGTTTTTGTGTGTGTTTGTGGTTGACTGTCGTTCTTGAATGCTGCTTTTCCTGTTCGCTTTTTATATGTATAAGTATATATTTGGGTCAATGGTCCACTGTGGTTTTCACCTCCGTTACTTTTATGCTGAACCGGGATCAGATCCTAGTAAGCGACAGTCTAAGCAAGGGTCTACAGTTGATCGGTGTATTAATATTGACAAACCGTAGTGTTTCAAAGAGTAAATAGAATATCCATCCAAATACTACTGGATGTCGTTTTAGGAATGAGAAATGAGAAATCTTCTGCAGTTATACATGGTTACCAAGTAATACAGTTTCGAAAATAAATATAATTCATTTCAGTTATGTTATTTTCTGGACGAACCATTATGTTAATTAAAATATTCTGTACTCGGTACTAAAAATTTATCTGGAAATATCCATCATATAAACAGTCATAGTATTCACTCCTTGCAAAATTTACCGTGAGATGTGTTTATGTTCCGAATAAATTTGGCCCGGATGATTATGAGCCTTATGCAAAATTGTGCACTTTTTAATTGTTTCAATACTAATAGATGTTTGACTGACAATGTAATGCATAAAAGGGATTTGTTAATACTAGTATAATTCAATTCCATGAGGATGGAAGTCGATGCATAATCCCTGTATACTGTCAAAACGCAATCAAGAAAAGTAAGCTCTTGCTACATTATTTTACATTTTAAGATAAGACATTAACTGTATTTTATCCTACAGAAATATTTATCTTGGCGGGGATTTCTTTATTTTCACTGTCCCGTTTTATTGGGTTGACAATAGGGTAAGTTTGATGTTGGTGCACCCTAGAACCTGGTTTAAACCCCCCCCCCCCCACCCCCGCCCAGCAGCCTTTTAGCCACTGATCGTTCCGCCTATTGTTAACCCTTTTGGGTTTGTGATGTCTTATTTGGCCTTTTTGTTCTTTTTTAAATTTGTTCTTTGTTTTTGTGTCCGAGACCCCGTCCTTGAATGCTGCTTTTACTGTTCGATTTTTTATATCTATATTAAACTAATGGAACGCACTAATGGAACGCACTAGTTCATAATTACGTGGACTAAACCAACTTGCATATTGTAACAACGGTTGAAAAAAGAATTACAGTATTACATGTCCTTGTTGTTAATCCGATATTAAACATCGACTGTTCAGAAATATTGTCAAGTTATCAGTTCCTGACATTGTAAGCCAAATGTATTGTATTAAACCTTGCGAG
>JAWPHD010014051.1:0-63878 GCA_037043455.1 Cyrtodaria siliqua
CACGCTTCCTTTCCATATAAGCTGCTTACCCTGCATGTTTCATCGCAATACCTCATTCCTAACAAGTTATTGAGCAGAAACCATTTTTCTATTTTAGTAACAATGACCTTGACCTGACCCCAGTGAACCCAAATGCAATCCCAAGCTTCCTTTCCATATAAGCTACCTACCCTGTAAGTTTCATTGCAATATCTTATTCATAACAGAAGTTATTGAGCAGATTTTTTTCCTATTTTTAGTAACAGTGACCTTGAACCCAGTGACCCCAATGCAATCCTGAACTTCCTTTCCATATAAGCTACCTACCCTGCAAGTTTCATCACAATACCTCATTCCTAAGAAAAGTTATTGAGCGGAACTAAGAGTGTAACGCCGCCCGCACGCCTGCCATACGACATACCCAATCTAACAAGAAGCAGTCCGAGGGACGGCCATAGTCCTCTACCGGGTCTTGTGCTCGACACAGTCTCATTATGGTGAACATTTGTGCCAAGTTATTTCAAAATTCCTCTGTGCACTAAGAAATCATTTAACAGTAAAGCGGATGAGAATAAAACGGATAATAGGTTTACCTTTGTATTATTTTATGTGCTGAAATTCAAATGTACAGTTATTGCATGGTTGTCCGAATAGCAGACAGGTGTGTTGATAAGTGTACATGCACTGCCTGGATGGTTGGTAAACACAAGGTCCAGTACTGAGCCAAGTTCAGGGGTGGGTTCATGTACAAGTTGGTGAAGTCCACCCTGTTGACCTATATTTTCTAGCTGTTGAAATTATGGTGAACATTTGTGCCGAGTTATTTCAAAACCCCAGGATGCATGACAAAGTTACAGCCCGGACAAGCCTATTTCTGACCTTTAACCTTCAAGTGTGACCTTGACCTTTGAGCTACGGACCTGGGTCTTGCACGTGAAACGCCATCTTATTATGGTGAACATTTGTCAAAATCCCACAATGCACGACAAAGTTTTATTCTTTTACAGCCAAGCCTATTTCTGACCTTTAACCTCCAACTGTGGCCTTGACCTTTGAGCTACGGACCTGGGTCTTGTGCGCGACACATCGGCTCATTATGGTGAACATTTGTGCCAAGTTATTTCAAAATACCACAATGCATGACAAAGTTACAGCCCGGACAAGCCTATTTCTGACTTTTAACCTCCAAGTGTGACCTTCACCTTTGAGCTACGGACCTGGGTCTTGCGCGCTACACTCAGTCTCATTATGGTGAACATTTGTGCCAAGTTGTTTAAAAATCCCACAATGCATGACAAAGTTACAGTCCGGACAAAAAAATGACAGACGGACGGGGGCAAACCTAAAGTCCCCTCCGGTCCGGACCGGTAGGGGACTAATAACCAGGTTTTCCAAGTTAAAAACACATTGCAGAATTAATGCTTCTTCTCAATTTATGAGAGATTGCTGCATTCTGATTGGGAAAAATTTCTGCCACAACTGGGAAAAAACAGTTAAGTTCTCAACTGGGAAGAGGCCTTTTACAGGAAGAGGCCTTTTACAGGCCTCTGTTATACAAGGTAAAAAAAGCCCTGTACAGTTTCATGAGATTTAGTCCCTAAGAACTATTAATAACAGCAACCTCACATTTATTTAACAAGAATTAGAAGCTGATGCCAGGGTAGAACTCTTTGAATAGTCGAGCAAAAATAGCAGGTATCATCCTATGATCCTTTTATTTGCTGGCAGGGCTTCTCTTTGCTGCTACATTCTCTTTTTCGGCTCGGAGTGGCTCGGCTATTTGGTTCAGTGATGAGTGGCTCAGCTATTTGGTTAAGTACAGAGTGGCTCTGCTATATGATTCAGTACTGAGTGGCTCAGCTATTTGGTTAGTACAGAGTGGCTCAGCTACTTGGTTCAGTACTGAACGGTTGTGCTATTTATTTTAGTACTGAATGGTTCAGCTATTTGGTTCAGTGCTGAGTGGTTCAGCTATTTAATTCAGTATTAAGTGGTTCAGCTATTTAATTCAGTACTAGGTAACTCAGCAATTTGGTTGAGTACTTAGCTGCCTGGATTAGCAAACCAGGAGTAGTAGGCTGAGTAGCTCAGCTATTTGGTTGAGTACTTAGCTGCCTGGATTAGCAAACCAGGAGTTGTAGGTTCGATCACCTGCAGCACCAGTCATTCTGATTTGGCTATAAGTTGTGTTTTTTTATCTCAATGTGTAAAACACTGACAAATCATTTTATTAATTTGTCCCTGTCTTTGGTCCAGGCACTGCCGCATGCTTAATTAGTCTATAGTCTGTATGTATCTCAATATTTAAGGTAGTCCTAATAGTCTGTATGTATCTCAATATTTAAGGTAGTCCTAATAGTCTGTATGTATCTCAATATTTAAGGTAGTCCTAATAGTCTGTATGTATCTCAATATTTAAGTTTGCCAGTCCTAAATTTAGCAAATATATGCATAAATCATTAAATAAGCAAAAGTACACCTACAATGGCATTAAATTAAGTTAATTTATTATCAAGTGCAGTGCAAACATCAAATTCAATATTTGTTAAATGCACATTTTGTTTGATATCCCCATACTAGAGCACTCCAACAGGGAACGAAGCAAGGGTGATCATATACATTAATTTATCAGCAGTTATTTACAACCTGCCAATAATCAAATTAAATAGGATTACATTTTGCTGACATTTATGTCAGTCGATCTTTTTGGGGGGCTTTTTGTAAATCCACAAAAAAATATTTCACAAAATAATAGTCCTGTAAAAAGGGATGTTACACAAAGATTTATTTGATGTAAGATTGGTCTTACTGGTCTTACTGTAGATTATGTGTAACAATTTATTCTTAGTTTCAGCAATGAAGGTTAAGCACACATTATTTCAATCTTTTCTTTCTATTTTTTAAGAATTTATCAGTGATGAAGTATTCACTACTTAAAGATAAGGGTTATTTTTATTATTTTTTTATTACATTTCAAGGGGAGATAAATCAATAAGTTATTAACTATAACGGTGTTCTACGGAATACTTGTGTCACCTGCCATGTGCTTATTTCAACAAGTACAATCTAACTACACAGTTGGAAGACAGGGCATACATCTGCATTGGATGAGTGATAAGGAAGAACTGTATAAAGTTTCATGACCATTATGGTCAATATTTTGCCAAGTTATGAGCTTGGTTATGTTACAGGTTAACATTTTATGAAAAGGGGCATAACTCTGCCAAAATGAAAGAGTTATTGGACATGTGTAACAACATTCCTTTGGTTAAGATGAAGATGTGTGTGAAGTTTCAAGAACACACATAGGTCAAATACTTTTTCAAGTTATGGCCAGTTATGAGCTTGGTTAGGTTGCAGGTTGAAGTTTTATTAAAAGGGGCATAACTCTGCTGAAACGAAAATTAGAATTATTGGTCATGTGTAACAATATTCTGTGTGGTAAGATGAATAAATTTGCGAAATTTCATGAACATAGTGAAAATACTTCTTAAGTTATAGCCAGTTATGAGCTTTGTTAGGTTGCAAGTTAAAGTTGGCATAACTCTGCCAAAATAGAAGTCAGAGTTATTGGTCATGTGTAACAACATTCCTTGGGTTAAGATGAAGTGAAGATGTGTTTTTTAGTTTCACGAGCATAGGTCAAATACTTTTCAAGTTATGGCCAAGGTTAGGTTGCAGGTTAAAAGTGTGACGGATGGACGGACGACGATGGACAAAGTGATCCCTAAGTGTCTGCCATGCTAGGCAGGCATACTGACAAATGATATAAGGCAGAAAAGATACAGTGATAAATATAGTATTGACGCTAATCTCTAAGGTACATGTACTCCGCTTGATCCAAGGTGAGTGACTTGAAAATGTTTATATACACTGCAGATTTTCCGCCATGGTAGATCTTTTTTCATACAACTCAAGTATTATAATCCCTACACTGGTGTCGGGCTTCACGTCAATATACAGTCAGATATATCAGAAATATTTACATTGGATGAATAGTGAATTGTGCAAGTAAAAGTTTTAGGACATTCAAAATATACCCGATCAATAGGATTATGCTAATAAGAAATAATGGGGCATGAAATTCCAGTAGAGTTCGTTGACGAATAAGATATAGCTGTCAATCCTTCAATCATAAACAGTGTAACCAAGGAGCTTTTTTAAAAAACATGCACATGTAGTCAAGAATTAAAAGTGCCCATAACTTTTACTCAGTGATATGAGGCCCTCCCAGGGGGGTCCATAATCCCTTGTTCCATGAAAATATGACCTGATGTTCCATTGTTCCCCAAAAATATTTTGCCTTGTTCGCCAAAAATACTTTTCCAATGTTCCCTAAAATTATTACCAATAACAGACAATGTTCCCTTGTTCCCCAAAAATAAATGGTCATGTTGCCTTATTCCCAAAAACCCATGGGAGACCGTCTGAAATGGTAATGATATTTAAAGTTTGTCTCATTTGCATAAAGTTTGGGTCTGCTGAATATTGGTTGAATTTTACACGTAGAATAAATATTTTGGTAACATTTGAAATTGGTAAAAATAGTTATGCTAATCTGCATTTTCATGCATTTTACTGATATGTTATGATTTATCATAATCTGCTTTTTAATAAACTTAAAGGGATAAATAGAGATCATTTATTTGTTTGTTGGTATGGTGCTTTACGTCATTTTCAACACATGCAAGGTTATATATGACGGTCGATTTTTTGTGGTGGAGGCAGATCACCCACTTTTCCTGGGTAGCACCAGTACTGTACACCTCCCGCCATCCGTAAGAATCAACACTTCCTCACAAGTCGAGCTGCCAGTGGGATTCGAACTTGCAGAGGTGACAGGTGAGAAGGTTTACAACAGTCTTTGAAATCAGACAGTAGCCCGAAGCCCGCGGTTAGTAAAAATCATGTTGGGCGTGTAAATTTTGCAAGCTGACAGGCCCGTTGGGCATGTTAAAAATTAGACGAAAATTTAATGCCAAAATGAATCGGAACGAAATCAGACCGCGATGTAAACCCGACTGATAATGAACTGAAAATCATTTCCCGACTTATTTGTAACCTACAATGAGTTTTCTTCATTATTTCAAAAGAGCGTAACCCGGTAGAAAAAGACCGACAGAAAAAAGTGTCAAAACAATCAAGTTCTTTATTTTATTTAATTATTTGTGATATTATTCTATAGAAAATGTACCTTTCTGTGACAAAATACGTATTCGTCTAAAAATAACACTCAAAGTACACTTTAAAAAATTCGGGTCAGTAGAAATGTGTCTGGGCTTGTAAATTTATATGCCTGACGGGCTAGTAGTTCAGAATGTTTTTCGTGAAGACTGTTACAACGCACCGTCGTTAACCCCTCGGCCACGGAGATGCTTTAGAGATGATTTAACTGCTGGGATCGATTATAGGGAAATCATTCATGAGATGGTAGAATGTGGTTCTTTTCAAGAGCAACATATGCTAGTGAGTGAGAAAACAAAACATGCCTACCATCGAATGAAAGATTTGAAGTATTGAAAATCAAACTCTGGCGTGGCGCAGTCGGTAGCACGGCAGATTTGTAACCGGAGGCCCCGGGTTCAATCCTCCGTGGTGCCACTGAGTTTCATCGGTGTGTTCTTGAGCAAGACACTTGACCTTAGCCTCGTCCGTCGGATGGGGATGTAAACCGGGCGGTCCCGTGTATCGGTCTATCCTCCCAGCACGTTAAAGAACCATAGGAATCTATTCGATAATAAGAGTAGGGCACGGTTCCCGGAATCCTATGTATCCTTCCCCTCTCTCTGGGGCGGCTCTAAATAATCTATACTGCGTTGATGAGCCGTTAAACAACATTCAATTCAACTATTTATTACATTTTAAATCAGTTAAACTTTTGGATGATATTAACCGGAATTTCTCGCTTTGTTGAACATTATTTGCGGATGATGTTGATGTAATAACACTTTCTTGATCTCAAGACTCAGCATCACAGTTATTTTTGTGTTTGGAAATAGTTTTAGTTAGTCATTAATATTTAGCACTTATGAATATTCTTTCATTTGAGAAATCCCAATCTTTCACCCATGGAAATGTAATAAATTTTAAACTCTTCTCAGGTTTATATTTTATGAAAGATAATCCTCTGTACAGGTAAAGCAGTGTTTGTGACAAATGACCTCCCTTTCCGAAAGTTGTAGATACATAAAAGCTGTCACATCTGATAAGGATAAATATGGTTTAAAGAAGTTGAATCTTGTATGATTATGCTCTTGCTCTGTATGGAATCTGTATGGTATCTGTATGTTATATGTATGGAATCTGTATGGAATCTGTATGGTATCTGTATGAATCTGTTTTGTATGAATCTGTATGAATCTGTATTGAATCTGTATGGAATCTGTATGAATCTGTATGGAATCTGTATGGTATCTTTATGGATTCTGTATGAATCTGTATGGAATCTGTATGGCAACTGCATGGATTCTGTATGGTATCTGTATGGTATCTGTATGGAATCTGTATGGTATATGTATGGTATCTGTATGGTATTTGTATGGAATCTGTATGGTATTTGTATGGTATCTGAATGGTATCTGAATGGAATCTGTATGGTATCTGTATGGTATCTGTGTGGAATCTGTATGGTATATGTATGGTATCTGTATGGAATATGTATGGAATGGTATGGTATATGAATGGAATCTGTAGGGTATATGTATGGTATCTGTATGGTATCTGTATGGAATCTGTATAGTATCTGTATTAAATCTGTATGGAATCTGTATGGTATATGTATGGAATCTGTATGGAATATGTATGGTATATGTATGGTATCTATATATGGATTCTGTATGGAATCTGTATGGTATCTTTATGAAATCTGTATGGTATCTGTATGGAATATGAATTGTATCTGTATGAATTATGTATGGTATCTGTATGAAATCAGTATGGAATCTGTATGGAATCTGTATGGTATCTGTATGGTATCTGTATGGTATGGTATCTGTATGGTATCTGTATGGTATATTTATGGAATATGTATGGTATCTGTATGGTATCTGAATGGAATATGTATGGAATCTGTATGGTATCTGTATAGTATCTTTATGGTATCTGTATGGAATCTGTATGGTATCTGTATGGAATCTGTATGGTATCTATATGGTATCTGTATGGAATCTGTATGGTATCTGTATGGAATATGTATGGTATCTGTATGGAATATGTATGGAATCTGTATGGAATATGTATGGAATCTGTATGGTATCTGTATGGTATCTATATGGTATCTGTATGGAATATGTATGGTATCTGTATGGAATATGTATGGAATCTGTATGGAATATGTATGGTATCTGTATGGAATATGTATGGTATCTGTATGGAATATGTATGGAATCTGTATGGTATCTGTATGGTATCTGTATGAAATCTGTATGGTATCTGTATGGTATCTGTATGGTATCTGTATGGAATCTGTATGGTATCTGTATGGTATCTGTATGGTATCGATATGGTATCTGTATGGAATCTGTATGGTATCTGTATGGTATCTGTATGGTATCTGTATGGAATCTGTATGGTATCTGTATGGTATCTGTATGGAATCTGTATGGTATCTATATGGTATCTGTATGGAATATGTATGGTATCTGTATGGAATATGTATTGTATCTGTATGGAATATGCATGGAATCTGTATGGTATCTGTATGGAATCTGTATGGTATCTATATGGTATCTGTATGGAATCTGTATGGAATCTGTATGGTATCTGTATGGTATATGTATGGTATCTATATGGTATCTGTATGGAATCTGTATGGTATCTGTATGGTATCTGTATGGAATCTGTATGGTATCTATATGGTATCTGTATGGAATCTGTATGGTATCTGTATGGTATTTGTATGGTATCTATATGGTATCTGTATGGAATCTGTATGGTATATGTATGGTATCTGTATGGTATCTGTATGGTATATGAATGGAATCTGTATGGTATCTATATGGTATCTGTATGGAATCTGTATGGTATCTGTATGGTATCTGTAGGACCAGGTATCTGCATGGAATCCGTCGAATCTGTATGGAATCTGTATTGAACCCGTATGGAATCTCTTTCTACCTTAACTGGACTAACTTTTCACCAGGAAGCCATGTCAGAGTTAAAAATCTAATTGGCTCTCTTTTTTCCAAACTTTATTGTGCCCTCAGCGGTCGGAGGTACTATAAAACTTACTACACATACCTGTACGCACGCATACAAGCCTACAGAAACACGTGTACACATGCATGACCAGAAACACACACACAGACTTTGACTCTCAAAACCAAAAGATGCAGCTGTGTTATTACATACCGGTTTGACATTTACCAAGAATACTTTCGTTAGACATTTTAGATATCAATTAATGCACAGTTCTGGTAGTCCTAGTCTCCTTTCACTTGCTCTTATTAATCTTACATCCCAGAAAGACTGATGACAGGCTTAATAGCTGCAGATAACTGTATTCTACATATCCTTAAATAGGCATGCATCCGTTTTAAACTAGAAGAGTGTTCCTCGGAACACTTTTTGTCAAATTCATTCTCTTAATGTCTGCCATGCTACACAGGCAACACAACAACTATTACAAAAACAAACTGACAAATACTGACCTAAACACTTAAATTTAACCCTTAACCCGCTACCTATCTGTAGCGGGTTAATGGACTGTTCTTTCATTGAGTTAAGACCCCTGATCTGACTGAGTTACTCGCAGGCTGATCTGGGTTTACAATGGATGCAAAGGCTATTTAGCGGGTTAAGAGTTAATATTGTCCAGTAATTTTACTATTAAAACAATCTTGACAAGACATTCTTTTCATTTATGATTATTCCCAGGTGGGAAATCAAACTCGTTAAAGGGACTGGGGGCAATTTGGAAGTATTAATTATGGGTTACTAATCAATTCAAATATAAACAAGAAATATCACTGTAAGTGACAATTGCCCCTGAAGTGAACTTTGACCTCTAAGTGTGACCTTGGGGCCACAGACCTGGATTTTGTGCGCGGCACATCGTCTTGTTGTGGTGAGCACTTGTGCCAAGTTATTTGAAAATCCGTCCATGAGTTATTGACCGGACACAATTTGACTTTTTATCTCCAAGTGTGACGTTGACCTTGAAGACCTGGGTTTTGCGCACGACACATAATCTTGTTATGGTGATCACTTGTGCCAAGTTATTTAAAAATCTCTGCAGGGGTTGTGACGTTACGGTCCGGACACGAAATTGCGTACGTTTTTGACCTATGAACTGCAAGTGTGACCTTGACCTTTGAGGTACGGACCTGGGTTTTGCGCGCGACACATCGTCTTGTTATGCTGATCACTTGTGCCAAGTTATTTAAAAATCCCTGATTGGGTTCTGACGTTACGGTCCGGACACGAAATTGCTAACCTGTTTTTGACCTATGAACTGCAAGTGTGACCTTGACCTTTGAGGTACGGACCTGGATTTTGCGCGCGACACATTGTCTTGTTATGGTGATCCCTTGTGCCAAGTTATTTAAAAATCCCTGTAGGGGTTGTGACGTTACGGTCCAGACACGAAAATGCGTACCTATGAACTGCAAGTGGACCTTGACTGTTGAGGTACGGACCTGGGTTTTGCGCAGTTTATGGTGATCACTTGTGCCAAGTTAATTAAAAATCCATGCAGGGGTTTTAAAGGTACAGTCCGGACACGAACTGCGGACTGACGACTTTCGGGGGCATAATAAACCATCACAATGTGTTTCAATTTTATGTGCACTTAACTAGGCCACATGATCCAATGGATTCAATACTATTATTGTTCATGAAATAAATTGATCTGGAAGGCTAGAAGACTCCCCTAGTTTTGTTATTGCGTACGCATTTATAAGCTTTGTTTACTTTCGATGTAAACAGAAACATCAATATTCGTCCATATCAGACGTTTTGTCATATTGGGCGTGTAATATACTTGGAACTTCTCTTTTGCTTACTCGTTCCTGATTGGTACAATGCACAGTTATACAATTATATTTACATCACCGGAAATATGTCACAATATAAAAACATATCGTAGTATTTTGGTTTCATTGTGGAAAATTACCAGAATGTTACAAACGTATGATGCTTTAAGACTCTTATAAATTCTTGTTTTGCATAAACACTATTTAAATTAATATGTATGATTAAGCAACACAAGCTGGACGTGTCACTGAGCTTTCCAGACCAAACATTTTCATAAACATTATAATTAAAACAAAGGTAACACGCAGCTTAATTTAATTTAAGCATAGGCAAAATTTTTTTTTTATATAAAGCTGAAGAACATTACAAGAGTTTTCATTTGGATTTGGATTGTTTTCGAGATCGCCTCCAGTCCCTTTACAAAACTTGATTTGTTATAGGTCTCACTAAACAGTTATTTCCCTTGCCAGTAACGGTAGGAACTTTCTGGCGCTTAAAAAAAAAGATCTGTGTTATTCGGTTCTTGTTTATTTCTTAAAATGTGCAAATAGTTTCTCCTTTTTTGTTGCAGGTGACAAGAATGGGACAAGTTCATGATTTCATACAGGTTTGGATATGCCTGAATGTTTCAGAGCCCAGATCTGAGAATCTACCAGGTAGTGAAGCACATGAACATGTAAGTGAAATGGACCCTTCAAGAGGGTCTCTTCAAACTATTGATATTAAAAAAAAGCAAATTGGTCAACCCCGTGTTTTTTGCTGGATAATTCGAGCAACAGACTTCAAGTTTCACAAAGAAAATATTTTTAAGAAAATTCAGGAAGTTCTACAGTGGTCCTGAGGGGTCCTGCTATGTGGAGAAATGCAAACTGTGTTGTGAGACGTAAACATATGTCTATTATGTTAAATGGATACACAGCAATCTTGAGCTACTTATCTAGCACTGAAATGATAACCCAACAATATTTTACTCAAAGTAGTTTGGACACACAGCACTCATGAGTTAATTATTAGACACTGAAATTTATTATTCAATGCCAGTTTTACTTTGAAGATGATAGTAAATAATTATGTGTTGCCTGGTAAATATCTGGGAAATAACAAGAGGCCAAAGAGGGCCTGAGGAACCTCTGCTGTCGATATGGCTCATATACATGTTATCAATTAGATAATAAACCTAGCATCATTGTAATCGGCCATAGATTATCAGCCTTTTAGGTAAGTATTTCCGGACGTACAATGTAAAAACAGTTCTTTTTTCTCACGAAACACGAACTCATCAATTCATTTATAAACGGCTGATTTTTGTGTGGTGAAAAAGTCATCAATTTTCGCGAATTCTATTGCGAGTCATACATGTGTGTATGTCACAGCTATTTAGCAGTAGAAAATGGCTCATAACAATTAAATTAAAATGAGGAAAAATCTGTTTATATTAATTTTAAAAGCTGTGTGGTGAAAAAAAATGTCATCAATTTTTGCAAGTCATTGTGTAGGCTTCAGGTATTTATACTCCTGTTCTCCTATTTCTGTATTATTTTTCTGGTGGAACATATAAAAGTTTTTCGCATTCATGAAAATATAAAGTTCAATAATTTTTATGGGTTTGTGGTTAACATGATGCACACGATGAATGACAGACATACATGTAATGTAAAGCCTATGTATGAAGAATGTTCATGTGGACAATGAATGAGTGACTGTGGGTAGGTCATAACTGAATCTGTAGCATTTTATTTTACATCAATTTCAAACTGTCACCAGTAAGTGACAAATGCGCCAAAATGTTTGACTCGTTTTACCTTTGACCTCCATGGGTGACCTTGACCTTTGAGATACGGACCAGATTCTTGCACACGACACACCTTCTCATTGTGGTTAACATTTGTGTGAAGTTTCATGGAAATTCCTTCAGTTTTTTCAAAGTTATGGCTGAGGCATGATTTAGATGGACGAATAAACGGACGAACGAAAGGATGGATGGTGCGATTATATGCCTCCCTTCAGGGGCATAATTGAATTGAATGTTGTTTAACAGCTCATCAACACAGCATAGGTTATTTAGAGCTGCCCCAGAGAGAGGGGAAGGATACATAGGTATCTGGAAACCGTGCCCTACTCTTATTATCGAATAGATTCCTATGGTTCTTTAACGTGCTCGGAGGATAAACGGATACACGGGACCGCCCGGTTTACGTCCCCATCCGACGGACGAGGTTAAGAAAAAGTGTCTTGCCCAAGAAGACACCGATGAAACTCGGTGGCACCACGGAGGACTGAACCGGGGCCTCCGGTTACAAATCCGCCGCGCTACCGACTGCGCCACGCCAGCCCATAAAAAAGCAACATCAGATCCACCTCTTCTACCCCAGTGACATTTATTTACATGTCTGTTATAAATCTGACTCACTCAGACTCGGGTAACAAGTATACACTACTCAACGTTTATAATCGGTCACTTTTCAAAGAATTATATATTTTTTAATAATTCATATTTTCATTTGAAATTTTAACTGGTGTCATTTAATAAATATCGCTAGCGATTTATAAAACTTAATCTGCCTTGATTGGACTAAAACCTTGTTGATAAACTTAATAAAATATTGGTATGTGTTTTGGTGATTTCCAGTTTTTAGTATTCGTGTTATTTTCAAAAAACATGGGTGACCGATTATAAAAGTTGAATAGTGTATACCACTTTACTTACTTAACCTCAGGTTGCAATCTTTGAAATCAAAAATCAAACAAGCTAATTTCAGTGCCTGTGAAAAGGACTTTTAATAATAAATTATCTAATATATTTACACTGTTTCTTAGTTGATTTCAAGTGCACTTCATTTCTTACAAAATTAATTGTGTATATTTCAGGATCAAACATCAATAAGTAATGGGTAGTACTTCGACAATCTGTAAATATTTGTGAAACAAATGGGGAAACATTTATTTTAAAGCGGATACATGTTAGCTTGAAGCTGTAAAGAATGAAATGGAACGAGACACACTGACAAATAATGAAGAAAACAAGCACTTAGACATATTTAATAAGAATTAGTTTGTTTGTAAGGTGTTTTACGCCCTCTCCAACCCATGTAAGGTTATATATGATTTTTCCTGGGTAGAACCAGTACTGTACACCTCCCGCCATCCGTAAGAATCAACACTTCCTTACAAGTTGAGCTCCAGTGGGATTTGAACCCGCAGTCCCTCGACAATGGAGGCGCCAATTGTGGCTGGGATACTGGTACTGAAGAACTCAGGATCACCTTTTTCTTATTACAGTATAGACACTTTTACATGCCCAAAGGCTCTATTTGATGGTCAAGCTTTCCTTGCAGACCCTGTATTTACAGTGTATAATATTACCGTCAAATTTGCATTAAATCACCCGATGTACCCATGGCTGATTATCTACTAGTATTGAACAATATGCATGGTAAAATTGTGCTGGATAATTGCGAATAAAACATTTGTACCACACATGCATAAAAAGTGTGATATTACAATCTCCATTCAAAAAATGACAAAATTACAGTTACCAAAGTTTAGAGCACAGAACAATCCTGCTATAAGGCAACTATAATAAGGCAAAAAAAAAATTACATGTGTTTCCTATTGCATGCTCTAAAAAAATAGGGTAGGTCGGTAGGCATTTTTTTTTTTTTTTTGGAGCAAGATATTGTGTGATTCTACATGTATTTATCTCATAAACACCATACAAGTTGATGATACAACTGAAAGTTAAGTTTCTCTGTGATGTCAGTTTACCTCGATATATTTTGATAAATCATTGTTCAGAACAAATTAAAACTAGAAATGTGTCCGATGCCCCCGGTATAAGTTACTAGAACTATGAATTCGCCAAAAAAAAGAAAAGGTACAAGATAATGTCAAAAGGGGCCCTAACTCATGCATAAATTGACCCGATTGATAAATTGAGCGGAAATAGAACTTGACCTGTATTTTATAATTACAAAATGACACACCAAATATGAATTCAAAACATGGACCCTTTCAAAAGTTAATGAGCGGAAACCAATTTGTCGCAGAAAATTAATTCGAAAAGGGGTCACAACTCCTGCATAAAATGACCAACGTTGACCGAAATCGAACTTGACCTGTATTTTATAATTACAAAGTGACACACCAAATATGAATTCAAAACATGGACCGTTTCAAAAGTTATTGAGCGGAAAAGGGGCCTTCAGAAATTGACCGATGTTGACCTAAATCGAACTTGGCCTGTATTTTATAATTACACAACTACACACCAAATATTAATTACAAACATGGACCCTTTCAAAAGGTATTGAGCTGAAACCAATTTGTTGCAGAAAACTAAGTCGAAAAGGGGCCACAACTCCTGCATAACATGAGCAACGTTGACCGAAATCGAACTTGACCTGTATTTTCTAATTACACAGCTACTCACCAAATATTAATTACAAACATGGACCCTTTCAAAAGTTATTGAGCGGAAACCAATTCGGATGGGACGGACGGAAGGGACGACCAGACAGGGGTAACACTTAACGCCCCTTTCAACATTCTCGAATGCCGGGGGCATAAAAAATAGGGTCGGCTGGGCCGCCGGAAACACAGGTATTTTTTTTTTTGGCCTAAGCAGTCTGTCATATACATATAATCACTGCAAATAATTATGACAAAGTTACAGCTCTTCTTTCTTATATAATAAAAACTGTATTAAGCAAACTATGTCAAAATTACGAATCAGATATAAATACTAAAGCTGCCGCTGCTGTTGATGATGATGATGAGGACGATGATGATGATGGTAGTAATGTGGATGGGTTGCGCTAAAAGTTCCCTACAAAGAACAACAACAGAAGCTAATTCTAAGACTCTGTAAGCATGTAAACTATTCCGACAGCAAGAATTTGTAAACAGTTACTCGTATTTTCTTTTAATAAATGCCTGGGATACATTTTACAACAAAATTAAGGGGCATGCATTTATTTAGAATATGTGAAGAAAATCTGGTAATAATAAAATTCTGGATTAAACTATTTTTTTAAAAGAAAGTCTGTTTAAAGAATTCAAAACCAATGTGCTATGTATCTATAATTGCAAAACGCACATATAAACAATTAAATCTAATTCCGAAATAAATCTTAAGTAGCTTGAATTGAATTGGTTGATATTCACTCTTTTTCAACATAGTAAAAGTTTAGAAAATGTTCACACTGTGAATGGGTACGACTTTGTGTCACTGAAATTTTGCTCATACTCTTCGTCACTTTCAAACAGACTCTTGTAGTCAAAGTTCATCTTCCAGTGCGATTGAATCCTGGGCTTTGCGTTCCACTTCAGTTTTTCGCTGAAAACTTGAGTGTTTCCTCCCCGGGGCGTGTGTTTCAGGTTTGCTAGGGAAGCCACTCTAGGGGACGCTTCTTGAGTCCAGTTTTTATGAAAATTCGGGACTTTAAATCGCGGTTTCTTTGGCTTATGGTCCGCATTTTCCAGAGAATTAACTCTAGCCTCTGTTTTCCAGTCAAGTTTGTCCTTAAAAACTTGTACGTTACTGCTCTTTGGCAAGTGGGTAATATTATCGAGCGAACCAATCTTAGATTCCTTTTTCCATTTCACGGAGTTCGACGAAATATGGACATCTCCGCCATAAGGTTCATGACTTATATTGTCCAGAGATCCAATGCGAGACTTTGCATCAAATCTTTGCCGCCTAAGAATAACATTTCCGCCTGGTGTGTAATGAACAGCTGAAAAGGATTCTGATTGGGCGCTGGCTCCGTATCGTGGGGATATGTTCGGCAGTTTTAGGGAACTGCCCGGAGAAAGCTCCTCCCTATCGGTGGTTGGTAACGACCCAACTTTTGCTTCAGCTTCCCAATTTAACTTGAAACTTGGAATTTTGTGTGTACCTCCGCCTGGCCTATGCAGATAGTTGTCTAAAGACCCTACCCGGGAGTCTACGTTACTGTATTTTGGTTTAATCGGAGGCAAATACGGTTCATAAAACCCACGATTCATAGATCTTTCGATGTAATCTCCCTTAGTTGACCAGCTCCAAGGAGATTTTTTCTTCGTCCAAGAAGTCTCGTGGCCAAACACATCCCTACGATTAAAACGTTTTACGTTCAAACTAGTTGTGTCAGTAAACTGCGTATGTATTGGCCTCTGCTCAATAACCACCCAATTTCCATCTGCATTTCTCTGAACAGAAACATTAGTAAATCTTCCATGCGTAGAACTCCTGTGTGGAACGTAAACTACCGTCGGAGCTGGTGCTTCGTAATCAACAAAATGTCTGCCCTTGCGTAGCTTTAACGGTTCATTAAATCTGGGGAGAGTTAATGGCTGAGTGCCAACTTCAATCGTGGTTTCTAAAGTGGGTGACAACCGCCCACTCTCGCGTGACCGATGAGTCGACATCTGACTCTTACGCGGCGAGTATTCCTCCCATTGGTCCGTATATGCGGCAGATGCTGTAGGCGAAGTAATCCCAGATACCGTCTGCCGATCAATCTCCTCGGACTTGTCTAGATGCCGTGAATTGTTGGCAGTTGACAGATCGTGGAAGGCATTAGCAGATCTGCCGGGAGCCGACCTGTCAGGTGATAGGTCGCTGTAGGCTGATCTGTCAGCAAATGATCTGTCCGTGTTTGCTGAAACGTCTGCGTCGGCCGATATGGTAGTTAAAACAGACGACTTTCTAAATCTGTTGGTGGATTCATTTTTGACTAACCCAGGAGAAATGGAAGATGTTGGGGTCTTGCTGACTGGCGATATCGGAGATAGTCGCGGCGTTTCTGTCTCACTCATCTTGTTAATAGTCTCTTGTAACTTTTGAATCTAAATGGTTAGGAAATTATACTGCTAAACCTACACTTTTGTCTTATGCGCCTTTATCGCATTTATCATTCGTTTTTTCTCCCTTGCTTATCAAAAGAATTGAATTGAATTGAATTGGGGTTTTTTAAGGCGCACCAATCAAAAGAAGTAAGGTAATAGTTATTCAAGTAAAGATTATATCTAGTTATATACTGTAGAATGTATCATTTACAAATGGTTGACCTTCATTTATTTGTTAATTTCCAATCATTCTCGTATATCCAGTGTCTTTTACCTATATAAATATCAATTCTTAAAATCAAGTAAATTCACCTTGAATCAATAGAATAGTCAACTAGTTTCAGTCTAACACTTTAAATCCAGCATCACATGACAAACTCTGACCTCCTGAGTGGAACATGATTAAATGTATGTTACATGTCAATCACACGTGTATGACATTATCACATCAGCTGATTTTGGTTTAAGCTTTGAATTGACTCAAATTAGCTTTTTGCATGTTTCCTTTCACACGTTTCACGTCTTTTCATCAGCGCCTGATCTGTAACATTTTAATTCAACATGAAACACTTTTAATTGGTTATTGATTCTAGTTCAACTCTGTATTTACTGTTCTCCGACAATTCACTGACAGTTTTTGTTTCATTCGCCAATCTTAACATCTACACCAAATAAACAGGCGTCCAATAATTCAGTTTATTTTATATGTATCTATATCATATCAATGGGTTGTTAAATAGCAACTTTTGTGCGCAACTGTTCAATATTTAATCAGTGTATCGTTCTACAGTGCCCCAGAGACGCAGGGATCAACTCTTATCTCCCTTATTTGGACAGTAACTTTCTTCTGTCGGTTTCAAATTAATGGTAAAATTCCTACGTCATTTGAAGTCTATTAAAAGAAGGGTTTGAACAATCTTGAACCGTTTTATAAATTTGTTCCATGATTTTCACTTTGGCTTATTATAGGTCATTAAGAGCAGTCAAATAAATAGTTACGCTATAAATTACACGGAAATCAAACGTTTCATTCATGGTTCATGTTAGTTGCTTAACTTTCTCTTTCAACCAGGACAGTAGTAGTTATACTGGATAAAAATTAAAATGTCTGAAATCCATATTTTTTTGAAACACTTTTTAAATATGTTATAGGCTATGCCATGCTAAATAAAAGTTCCACTTTGTTAATGTATCAGGTCTGAGTGGCTGTAAAGCCAAAAAGATTTAAATTCAAATCACTTTTAACACTTTTTAACTAAACACAACACTGTGCTTTAGGATATACAGGTTAATCCTTCCTTTGAAAAAAATTATTATTCAAAACATTCAATTTCAAACTGAAACAGTTATGTTCATCTCGGATAAGTTTTATAATTTGATCTATCAATTAGATATCAACAAAGATAGATCATATACTGTGTGGTTCCCTTTGTATATTTTAATCACTGCACAATACCACGTATTATTATTAGCAATCTTTTGATCAGTGCTAAAATTAAAGTCCAACATTTCAATGCCCTGCCAATAAACGATAAAACCTCCTATCTGTCGATTCAATCCACAGAACTTTCAAACTTTTCAAAAATCTTCAGAAATTTTGTTTCATTATATAATGAAGTTTTAGTTTAAAATGTTTGCAATGTTATTTAATTCCTAACAAAAAGACATTTTAAATTTCAATTTGTTTTTATTTTATTTTTTAATATTGTTCTTTAAGGCACAGTCCAAGAGACTTTTTTTTTCTTCACATGTATGTCGGATATCATTTTCACTTGTGTCATTAAATCTAGATTATGTTACAGAATTCACATTTGGTTGCTCTTCTGCAAGATTAAACTTGTGGCTCCAAGTTTAGACTATTATAGGTAAAGTTGGTAATATCGAAAGTTAATAAGACATATTGATTGAAAAAACAATAAAATTTAACAACAAGCGATTATACAATTAAAGGAGGTCATGGGATATATTTTATTTACTTTGTCTTAGTAAATAAATTTCAACGGGAAAACAGTAAAATCAATACTGATTAAGAGAAACATGTATATAGTTTTCAGTGGAAACCATAGATTTTTGGTGCACTCTGGTCCATGTGTGTGGTCTGCTGGGGCTTTGCTTTTATATTTATTGGGATCTAGTCAGGAGGCTTCGTGCGTATAAGCGTTTATTTATCCTCTTTGTATTGCGCTGTGCATTTTAGCAAACAGACCTCGGTTTAAAGTCTCATCCGAAGAACTGCAAATCAGGTGAGAAATACTTCGATAATAGTAGTATTTCGATAATTAATCCAAATTCGGTACTGGCTGGTATCGAACGCACAATCCTTGGATTACAAAACTGAGGTGCTAACCATTACAGCACGTCGACACATGATACCAATCCAGTTTCCAAACAATTTTATGGTATTTTACGTAATTTTTAGCATAATATATTAGAGATATATGACAGTCGATTTTTTTTGCGGTAGAGAACAAACCACCCCAGTTTTCCTGGGTAGAACCAGTACTGTATACCTTCTGCCACCCATAAGAATCTACACTTTCTCATTTGGAAAGTCGAGCTCTCAGTGGGATTCGAACAGGCAGCGGTGAGAGGCGACAACGTTTTAGATGCAGCATCTTTACAATCTCGGCCACAGAAACTACAAAATTATATATATATATATGTTTCTCTTAGAAATATAAAGAAATCAAAAAGTTAGTAGGAATGTTAAGGTTTTGTCACGACGATGGATGAACGAAAGCCAACACAAAACGATGGACAAAACAATCCCAAACAATCCCAATCCCTAAGCAAAAAAAAAGAGCTTTTTTTTCTTAAATTTCCAGTAAATATCCTAGCACACCTTATTTTTTGTATATTAGAATAGGAAAACATGGATGACAGCCATTATTTTTTTCGTCTTTTTTTTTTTTTTATATCATGAACCCTCAATTTAGTGAGCAGTTCAAATGGGTGGCAACCGGAAGTCATGTGCATTTCAGAAATAATATGTTGCCTCATTCCACTTACATTTAAGCATTTTTCTATATTAAAGGCAATCAGTATTATGTAATTATCACATTTTAAACAGATTACTGGCCCAATAGCTTATTAACTCCAATTTAATAAAAGAGAGCAAAATGAATATTCTCAAGATTAAGGCAAACAAATCAAGTACAAGACAATATCGGCAGATTTTATATTTAGCCGACATATATCTCATAAATACTGAACACAGGAAGCACGGGAAACACGTGCCATACATGTGCAATGACTAATTTATATGGGAAACATCGAACATTTTACTGCCATATTGTAGGCCATAAAGGGCAGATCAAGAAAAATATATTCAAACAGCCAATGAATCCTTTTATGTTTCTAAGACAATTGCAAACAAAGCTCAAAGCTGTAAAGCTGATGTTTATTTTATAAAGGGACAATCTTTGCAACACAAAGTCATGTACCATTTTTTATGTTTCAAACATATACTTTTAGAAAAAAACTTTGCAAATTCTCCAACTTCTAGAAGCATATATATAAAATGCCAAATCAGGCCAACCTTATGCAATATTCTACACTGTAAGCCTACAAACAATCCGAAATATTTATGTCAATTACAAACTCTTTATAGATGACAAAGAAGTCAAAACTACCCAGCCTGGTGATGTCTTCATTTTGTGATTGTCTTTTGTACTGCTATTCTGAGTGAACTATAAGTCACCAACTTGGATATGATTCAAGTACGGGTTTTTAAGGCACGTGTTTGTAAATATACATGACTGCATTATAACAAGTTATATGCATTAAATGTGGTATAATAGCCTTGTGAAATTTGGCAAATGACTTTACTAACTTTCACTGAAACAACAAAACTATAAAACAGAAAAGCCTTCAAATAAAACAAAACTATAACACAATGCAAATTAACCCAATAAATTCCTTTAGATATAATCAAGTATTTCTTTGTTTAAGATATTTGAATCAAAGAACAAATTATGAAAATAATAAATCTGTTTTTATATCTTTGTTAAGTAGTCACAGTACTGGATCACTGGTTTTTCCTTTTGTATTGAAAGTTATTTCTAATATTTCTCTTATCTTCATTACACAGTAATGCCACCAGTTACCATTGTAATATAATGCCATAATCATGTTCCAAGTCTACATTATGTATTCACCTATATATTATGTATTCACCTCTACATTTGATTTATTTAAAGGGACACATGGCAATTTTGATTTTGTTAAAACTCGCGGCATTCCGTTAAGTTTTTCTTCATAACTTGCATTTGTTCAATCATAAATATTAATTATATGAATATTATTAAGCAAATTGTTTTAGCACATTACTGGGAGTTGATAATATTGCACCAATAATATATTTAAACCTACGTCATAATCCGAAGAAAAAAATAAATCTCAGTTTTTTATTTAATTATATACAAGCAGTTTTAAAGTCAAATGATACTGGATTAATACATCGAGACGCATTTTAATACTTGGTAAAAACTTTGAGATTGCCATGTGTCCCTTTAAGGACACAAGTATTATTATTTTTAGGAATTAAACTATTTTAAAAACATACTTAAACAAAATGTGCATAAATAGGCAAAATAGCTGACGAAGAATAAACTATTTCACCTATACATTACACCCCAGGATACCTCACCTTGATTTTATGTTAATGTATTTTTTCGGGATAGAAGTATGCTAACGCTTCAGATTGTAAAGTCTGCCTAAGGGAGACAACTGCTACAAATATGCCACATAAGGCTCAATATATCTAAATAGCATACAATATCACTGGCATATATAAATTCCATCTCATATTAAAAGCAGTAGAATCCAAACAAGATTTAGTGAAGAGATAAAAAATAAGTTCTAAATTTCGCAAAATGCACTTTTGTGAATGACTGTATTGATCAATTACAGGAGGTACTAAAAAGACAAGAATATTTCAGGATATCTCACATTTAGAAATTAGAATCTATAAAACACTTTCAATTTCTTATTAAATTTGATGAGTGCAATCCTTAACGAGTTGAGCGGAAATGAAAGTGAGCAAAGAGGATAGAAAAAGGTGATCCCTATATGTCTGCAGGGTGATACAGTTATCAGCACACACGTCATGATGGTAAAGGTGAATGGTGAGCAGTAAATGCATAGTCTTGCATATACATCATATCTTTTTTTACATGCCTAGACAAGACAGACGACATATATAACCAACGCGTCTCTTATATTCTCCATACTGAAGTTTTTATCGGACACTTACCTTTTTGTCTCCTCCGCCGGGCTGATGTTTCACCTTGTCCAATGATCCAACCTTGGGCGCGGCAGCAGTGAAGTCTACCTTCTCGTCCAATATCTGAAACAATCAGTTATTATAATTAGAAATCTGAAAACTCCTTTTAATAAATGCTGTTAGAAATCATGTTTGACAGGCTGATGATATCGTTGAAAGATAATGGAATATCATCGGATAGCTCAAAACTTAGTTATTTACAAAATATGTAAACTTGGACTCAACTGGACTTTGATTTTGTCCAAAAATGTGCCGAGTCATTTACCGACGCCTTTTAACACCGACCAGCTGTAGAACTCCCTTTATCAGGAAGAAAATAAAGTATGCTGCAAGACACAGCAAAGGAATACAAAGAAGTCAGATGACAAAGTTTCGCCTGAAGTACAAAGTTCCCTGACTGCGAATTTTGATCACCAATTATGGGGCCGCTGTTGTGTTGAATATCAGTATTTTGGTGCGAAATCTTTGATAAATGTCAGTATTTTGGTGCGAATTCTGCGTTTAATGTCAGTACTGGTGCGAATTCTGTGTTGAATGTGCAAATTCTGCGTTTAATGTCAGTATTTTGGTGTGAATTCTGTGTTGAATGTCAGAGTTTTGGTGCATTAATTTTAAGGCAGATAGTTTTATTATATCACATAATTATGAACCTGAAGCCAATGACAATGGCTCATACTTTTATTTCCAAAGTGATTTGTTTGTTTGAATGGTGTTATACGTCATTTTTGCACATTTTAGGCTATATATGACGGTCAATTTTTTGTTGCCGAGGCAGACCATCCCATTTTTCCTGGGTAGAACCAGTACTGTATACCTTTCCGCCATCCGTAAGAATCGACAGTTTCTCACTTATAAGTTGTAGTATAGTTCAAGCCAAGAACCAGTAACATTGCATCGTAATGAGAAGAAATGCTGTTAGAAATCATGTTTGACAGGCTGATGATATCGTTGAAAGATAATGGCATATCATCTGAAAGCTCAAAACTTAGTTATTTACAAAATATGTAAACTTGGACTCAACTGGACTTTGATTTTGTCCAAAAATGTGCCGAGTCATTTTCCGACGCCTTTTAACACCGACCAGCTGTAGAATTCCCTTTATCAGGAAGAAAATAAAGTATGCTGCAAGACACAGCAAAGGAATACAAAGAAGTCAGATGACAAAGTTTCGCCTGAAGTACAAAGTTCCCTGACTGCGAATTTTGATCACCAATTATGGGGCCGCTGTTGTGTTGAATATCAGTATTTTGGTGCGAAATCTTTGGTAAATGTCAGTATTTTGGTGCGAATTCTGCGTTTAATGTCAGTACTGGTGCGAATTCTGTGTTGAATGTGCGAATTCTGCGTTTAATGTCAGTATTTTGGTGCGAATTCTGTGTTGAATGTCAGAGTTTTGGTGCATTAATTTTAAGGCAGATAGTTTTATTATATCACATAATTATGAACCTGAAGCCAATGACAATGGCTCATACTTTTATTTCCAAAGTGATTTGTTTGTTTGAATGGTGTTATACGTCATTTTTGCACATTTTAGGCTATATATGACGGTCAATTTTTTGTTGCCGAGGCAGACCATCCCATTTTTCCTGGGTAGAACCAGTACTGTATACCTTTCCGCCATCCGTAAGAATCGACAGTTTCTCACTTATAAGTTGTAGTATAGTTCAAGCCAAGAACCAGTAACATTGCATCGTAATGAGAAGAAAAACATGTGAAAATGGTAGAAACACAGAATTTTTTTATATATATAAACCTCAAACCTACACCTTTGGATAAACAATACCATAAGGAAAACTGCTTCAGCACCCAGCCTTGTCAAGAAGATATCAGGCTAAGAATAAAAAGAGATGTGTCGGCCATTTCTGAATGGTTACTGTAGTTACTAGAGACACAGACTGGGAATAGTATTATTTGATAGAAGGAATGAAAGTTAAGTGCTGATTTGTTTTGCACTCACTTCTCAGGTTTCCACTGATCTTCTCAGTTATAAAGTATAGCATACTTTCTTTCTGGATATAGTGCTACCCACTCTTTTAGTAGCAACTGCAGCCATATCTACTACTACCCTTCTTTTTGTATCAAGGGTAGGCCATAGTTACTGCTACCCACACTTTTGAGTATCAACAGAATCCCAGGAGTTGCAGAGAAAGGTATCAGCATAAATTCTGTGCAATCTGATTATAATATTATTTTTTTCAACATTGCAAGATACTTAAGAGTTAACAGCGATTTGCCCTTGTGGTTTACAGGGTCTAGCACTGAAGGATGGCCACTCTCTTCGTATCTAAAATGCAACTTTAATTTTTAAAGTGATAGCGTGCATCAAAGGGTAGCTTTTAAACCCTTAACTCGTAGGCTGATCAGGGTTTACAATGTTTGGCTCCTGATCAGTCATCTTCCCCCAAAAACACCACCTTGTCACATCAATGGAAATTGGTCTTAATTCAAAGAAAGGACAGTCCATTATATATATGTAGTGGGTTAAAGGTTATATAACAATGTGCAAATGCTGCTCAAAAGTATCCAGGTATAGATTGTAAGGGCTGTTCCAGGAAAAAAGGCCTGGGGGTGCAAGAACGACAGTCAAAAAAACACCCCCAACCCACAGAATTCGAATTATTTTCCACCCCCCACCCACAGAATTTGAATTCGCCAAGAACCCCCCACCCACAGAATTAGAACTTTTTACAAATTTAGCAAATTTGATAAATTGACCTTCAAATCACTCTTATAATCAGTGCTCCAGATAAGCTTTTTCCTAGCGGTAACATTGAATATGGACCTGAGGATTGGGTCTATATTCATAAAGAAAACAATCTTGTAGGCCTGGGTCCATATTCATAAAGAAAACAATCCTGTAGGCCTGGGTCCATATTCATAAAGAAAACAATCCTGTTGGCCTGGGTCCATATTCATAAAGAAAACAATCTTGTAGGCCTGGGTCCATATTCATAAAGAAAACAATCTTGTAGGCCTGGGTCCATATGCCTGGGTCCATATTCATAAAGAAAACAATCCTGTAGGCCTGGGTCCATATTCATAAAGAAAACAATCCTGTAGGCCTGAGTCCATATTCATAAAGAAAACAATCCTGTAGGCCTGGGTCCACATTCACAAAGAAAACAATCCTGTAAGCATGGGTCCATATCCATAAAGAAAACAATCCTGTAGGCCTGGGTCCATATTCATAAAGAAAACAATCTTGTAGGCCTGGGTCCATATTCATAAAGAAAACAATCCTGTAGGCCTGGGTCCATACTCATAAAGAAAACAATCCTGTAGGCCTGGGTCCATATTCATAAAGAAAACAACCCTGTAGGCCTGGGTCCATATTCATAAAGATAACAATCCTGTAGGCCTGGGTCCATATCCATAAAGAAAACAATCCTGTAGGCCTGGGTCCATATTCATAAAGGAAACAATCTTGTAGGCCTGGGTCCATATTCATAAAGAAAACAATCCTGTAGGCCTGGAATCACATTCATAAAGAAAATAATCCTGTAGGCCTGGGTCCATACTCATAAAGAAAACAATCTTGTAGGCCTGGGTCCATATCCATAAAGAAAACAATCTTGTAGGCCTGGGTCCATATTCATAAAGAAAACATTCCTGTAGACTTGGGTCCATATTCATAAAGAAAACAATCCTGTAGGCCTGGGTCCATATCCATAAAGAAAACAATCTTGTAGGCCTGGGTCCATATCCATAAAGAAAACAATCCTGTAGGCCTGGGTCCACATTCATAAAGAAAACAATCTTGTAGGCCTGGGTCCATATCCATAACGAAAACAATCCTGTAGGCCTGGGTCCATATTCATAAAGAAAACAATCCTGTAGGCCTGGGTCCATATTCATAAAGAAAACGGGTCAATATTCATAAAGAAAACAATCCTGTAGGCCTGGTTCCATATTCATAAAGAAAACAATCCTGTAGGCCTGGGTCCATATTCATAAAGAAAACAATCCTGTAGGCCTGGGTCCATATCCATAAAGAAAACAATCTTGTAGGCCTGGGTCCATATCCATAAAGAAAACAATCCTGTAGGCCTGGGTCCATATTCATAAAGAAAACAATCTTGTAGGCCTGGGTCCATATCCATAAAGAAAACAATCCTGTAGGCCTGGGTCCATATTCATAAAGAAAACAATCCTGTAGGCCTGGGTCCATATTCATAAAGAAAACAATCCTGTTTTATTTAATAACAATTGATAAACATTTCTCTGTTATTTGGTTATGCTCAATAATGTGCTTTAATACTTACAGACAGTGTCCTTTTAAAGTTTGTTGTTATATTTTCGTACTTACAAAACATAAAAATATTGAGAAAGTAAGAGTTTTAAAAAAAAAAAACTTTTTTTTTTTTTTTTTACCCCATCCAAACCAACAAATATAGGCCGCGATTTTTCAAAAACGGCCGTGCAAAAGACGGCTGCACGGTTGGCTGCCTAATAATTTTCCCTCTGGAAAATAACCGATAGTATGAATCAAATTGAGTACAATGTAAAATAGTACGAATCTAATTGAGTACGAAATTTCGTAGGAGTTGTCGTTCTTGAATTCATTCTATTTTTAGAAGCAACATCTGCTAACATACAAAAATTGATTTTAGCAATTTTACGGGAGTTTTTCGCCCAATTCCGTGGGGCCGGGAGGAGGGTTAGAATTCCGTGAGATTTCATCTCATGCCGTGAGGTATCACATGTATGTACACCCTCCAACAACTCAATACGATTTACATTTCACCCCCCACCCACAGATTTCGAATTCTTCTGACACCCCCAACCCACATAATTAGAATTCTTCTGACACCCCGCACCCACAGATTTTTAATTCGTTTTCGTTCCGACCCCCCCAGGCCTTTTTTCCTGGAACAGCCCTAAGTTAAAATGTGCACACACTGCTGAGGTATCAAGGAATAGATTTTAAGTTATAATGTGCATTCATTCATTCACTGCCCTGGCATAATTATATCAAGGGATGCATACAGCGCTCAGGTATAAGGAATAGATTTTTAAGTTACAATGCTCAGACATATCAAAGGAAAGTGTTTAAGTTACAATGTGCACTCACTGCTCAGACATATCAAAGGATAGTGTGCACACACAGATCATGATCACACACAGAGTCTTCAAGATAATATTGTAATTACAACAACCTATCCCAAGCACACGGTGACTTTTCTCACTTGAATATCGCCCCCTACTGGTGTATGGTGAACATTCTGCAGGGATTGAACTCGCGCTACAGCATGCCAATGTAACTTTTGGCTTTCTACCTATTGCACAAATATATCAATAAAGTAAATATATTTATTTAAATTAATATCTTTATAATAAAAACAATCAGTAACATTTAAAAGCATTGCCTTTGCCTTCTTTTTTTTGTAAAAGAGGAACTTCAAACTCCTTAAGGTTCGGTTGGTGAATCAATTTATGAAAAAAAAATAATTTAAGATTCCGTTGCATGTGAAGCATAGCACTTGGCGCTTATGGAAAAGCGTATAAAATGTTGAAATTCACATGTGCATTATGTGTTACCTCACCTTGATATTAACGTGCGACAGATTTTAGTTTCTATTTAGTTGTAATAGTTATTAATTCACAAAAATGAATGGATCAAGGGTAGAGTAGTTTCGGTTTGACAAACATCAAAAAAGCTGCTATACAAGTCAGAAATCATTGCGTAAAATATCCCATTTTTTATCAAGTTTGTACAGGTAACATTGATTAAAACAGCTTTTGAATATGTCTAAAAACCACAAAAAAATGGCCGCTGGATTTGAACCTTACAGACAATTAATATAGGAAAACTCATATTGAAAGGTGAATTTTTCTTAAAGGGACACATGGCAATGTTGAAGTATTTATCAGCATTGAAATGAGGCCTTGATTCATTTTTAAATGTAAAGTTTTTCTTAGAAGATATTTAAATATTCAAATATCTTGAAAATTTTAGCCTGTGAACATAATAAATTCAGTCAACTGTTTTTGGATTTTCGAAGAATGTGTCTCTCCAAATTCTAAATTTGTTTTCCAGATAATCAAAATAATAATAATCTTTTTACACCCGCCACACAGCACTAAACAATCGCTAGCATATATGTCAATAAATACTGAATAGGAAATCCCTTGGAAACAACAAACACAAACAAGAGATAAAAATAGCAGACTCGGTTTTATTGAGTCTGTTCATGAGAATTGAATTGAATGTTGTTTAACGGCTCATCAACACAGTATAGGTTATTTAGAGCCGCCCCAGAGAGAGGGGAAGGATACATAGGAATCCGGGAACCCGCCCTACTCTTATTATCGAATAGATTCCTATGGTTCTTTAACGTGCTCGGAGGATAGACCGATACATGGGACCGCCCGGTTTACGTCCCCATCCCACGGACGAGGCTAAGGGAAAGTGTCTTGCCCAAGAACACACCGACGGAACTCAGTGGCACCACGGAGGATTGAACCCGGGGCCTCCGGTTACAAATCCTCCGCGCTACCGACTGCGCCACGCCAGCCCTCCTGTTCATGAGAGATAATGTATAAAAGTGCAACACCTCTCATGCCTCCAAGCACCGGCTTAAGCGATATTCTACTTTAAAGCCACAAAGTCTGGGCTTGATGATCCCAAAGGACCAGTAAGTAATAACACTACATATTGTACGACTGGTGAGAAAAATAATAAATATGATTTACAAATATTCAAATAGTGTAGACAAACTATAGCCACATTTTTTTTTTTTTAAGAATCATATTGCAGTGTCCCTTTAATGTGATTGAGCATTGGTTTTATTGCGGTACCGTTCATGGTTCCGGCTGTATTGTTGCAGACGCCAGACTCTGAAAGCTGCTATGAGTCCATGACTGTGCTTTCATAAGATTTGACTTGAGATGCAGTGAATGTGATTTGACTGTTTATAAAACAGCTTTTTTTTGAGGGGTAAATAACAGATGCAGTCAAATTATTAACAATTATCCTAATAACCAGTAAATTACTCACTACAAATCCACACAAACACAACCACACTTTAATTGCCAGAGGCATTTTGATCAGAAATGATTTTTTTTAATAATTAGCCATCGAACACAGAACTTTCACAATTCTTTTAGGGATACCAAGAGATGTTTTACAAGTTAATAGACAATGCATTATATATTGACATACATAGCAAGACCCTCGATACAGAATGTCCCGAGTTTGAAATATTCAAGTATTATTAAAAACAAAATCGAAATCGCCGCAACCTGGAAGTCACTTTTGGAAAATGCTAAATAGATGCAAAACTGGATGGTATAACTACAGAGACATTACCAAGTTCTGTTGTGTTTTCACATATTTCAGCAAGTTAAATAGATTGAAACATTGGCATTAGAAAGATCAGATTTTCTTTTCATTCATTGTTGATTATTGTGTCCTTATAATATATGTATATATTTCCTTTTAACCAACACCTCCTCACAAACAAATCCCACACCCACAACAGCATACTTTTACACTGCCACCGCCCGGGATGTAGGCGTTATTGTTCATGGAATTGACCCGTGCAGCTGAGTGCCAGCTGAGTTGCTCGTGCTTCGCCTGGTGACAGAGACATCTCAACTTACTGACTTGTTAATAATATGCAAAGATTTCTTCAAAATATAACAAAACAATGTAAATTTCCCATGATGTAAGACACAAAATGAATAGTTAGGCAAAAAGTTATGTTCTGATCGGTCTTTCTGATGAAACTGTATAATATTCAAACCCAGCTTCAGGTTGTCTTCAACTATTGAAATACAAACTACATACACACATACAAATTGATATCAAATGGTATAATGGAAACAAATGTTCTTTCTATTCCTTTCATTAAAATGGAATAAGGGGAAGTAACCTGGAAAAACAACATCTGTAAGACAGTAAAGGTAAGTTGCTCCTAAACGAGCAATGGAGCAATCTTGAGCTGTTTTACACGTTTGGCCATCAAAACAAACCAAACACTAACAAACGTATCTTCTTTTATTCTTCCTTGCCCCCACCAACCCCACTCCCGCCTCCCGCTATTAAATAAACTGAAATGTTATTCCTACTTCCTACAATATGCACCTTTTCTGGACCCATTTTCCTGCCATATTCAACTTTCTGTACCTATTTTCTACCCTATGCAACTTTCTGTACCTATTTTCTACCCTATGCAACTTTCTGTACCTATTTTCTACCCTATGCAACTTTCTGTACCTATTTTCTACCCTATGCAACTTGCTGTACCTATTTTCTACCCTATGCAACTTGCTGTACCTATTTTCTACCCTATGCAACTTTCTGTACCTATTTTCTACCCTATGCAACTTTCTGTACCTATTTTCTACCCTATGCAACTTGCTGTACCTATTTTCTACCCTATGCAACTTTCTGTACCTATTTTCTACCCTATGCAACTTTCTGTACCTATTTTCTACCCTATGCAACTTGCTGTACCTATTTTCTACCCTATGCAACTTTCTGTACCTATTTTCTACCCTATGCAACTTTCTGTACCTATTTTCTACCCTATGCAACTTGCTGTACCTATTTTCTACCCTATGCAACTTGCTGTACCTATTTTCTACCCTATGCAACTTTCTGTACCTATTTTCTACCCTATGCAACTTTCTGTACCTATTTTCTACCCTATGCAACTTGCTGTACCTATTTTCTACCCTATGCAACTTTCTGTACCTATTTTCTACCCTATGCAACTTTCTGTACCTATTTTCTACCCTATGCAACTTTCTGTACCTATTTTCTACCCTATGCAACTTTCTGTACCTATTTTTATGCCATATAAAACAACCATTTTTGTACCTATTGTTCTCATTACGTGGTCCATAAAGCGATGGGAAAGCTTATATTAGCAGCATTTTATAATAGATATTTCGACAATAAAACATTTTTTGCTTCAAATTACCTATTAAATGCTTTAATTTTACAATAGGCAAGTATTTTAAATCGAAATTAAGGTTTTATTTCATAAGGGGTTGGATGGGGTATGAAAGTAATAATACTTGGACTACGTAATGACCCCCAAAAAAAATCTGTACCTTTTTGTTTTTGCCATATGTATCTTTCTGTACTTATTTTTCTGCCACAAGCACTTTTCTATACCTATTATTTGGAAATATGCACCTATATGTACCTATTTTTCTTCTCTATACACCTTTCTGTAACTACCTTTCTACTAAATGCACCTTTCTGAACCAACAAGGAACACATTTATGTAAAAAATTGTTGAATACAAAAATAATTGAAAGGAAAAACGATATAAATAATATAAATAACTGTTTGACAACATTTTGCAGGCACAGAAAAATGACAATGTAAGAAGAAATGAAGTAAAATCTGAATATAGTGTATGAAAACATACGTTATATGTTATCAATACTGTCATTATGTAAAATACAACACTGATAATGATGATAAATGCAGTATGAACAATAATATCATCGAAACATTAATCAAATGTAAGTTGTACTATGGGGATGGGGGCATACCCAGTCAAGTTTAGTCATATTTTATATCCAATTACCCAGGGTGGGTGTGATTTAAAGTCAAATATCCCACTATTTTAAACATGTTATTTCCCATGACAAGCTGATTCAGTACAATTTTCATATTCTCACCAACAGATCTACCAACACAGCATTGACCTTTGATTCATTCTGGCTGATTAAGGTAAGCAATAAGTACACCCCTCCCCTCCCCACACCTCCCAAGCCCCTCACACCCCCATCCACCCTCCGTCCTCCCGAACACCCTAAAAAAAAAAAATATAAAAAAATAGAGAAACTTAGGAAGGGCCATAAATCATGCTGTAGAAATTGTGACCAATAACAACATACGTTCAAATAAATCAAACGAAGAAGTACCAAATAATGTGTAACTAGATAACATGTCTATATCTATATGTGTAAATCACCACAACAACATATCTAGTCATACTTTAATGTTCCCGCCACCGGGGATGTGTTTGGCGTTAGCGAGCGACTCGACGCGGGATGATGCTGACCAGGTCAGTTTTTCATGAACGACCTAAGATTTTAGGAGATTAATCATAGAAATATGGATTTCATTGAGGACACTGAAATGTGATGATGATGATTAATGATGATATTTGATGATGATGATGGTGATATCATAATGCTGATGGGGATATTTGATGACGATGATATTTAGTAATGATGAAGATGATAATGATGATGGTGGTAATAGTGGGGATGATGATGATGGTGGTGAAATTAAATGGATGTTGATGATGATGATATTTAATGATGATGATAATGACAATGATGCTGAATTAGATGGATACCAACAAAGATCATGTATATGACTAACGACATGATGTACATACAAACAAACCTCTAATTAGTCAAACCTACTTTAATATCGCCACCACCAGGCACATGCTTAATGTATTTCAGAGATTGCACCTTTGAATCTGCCGTCCAGGTCGATGGTTCATTAAACACCTGTCAACAATATAGCAATCAAATCGGGTTTTAAACTTGAGTAAAAACTTTGAAATGAAAACTTTACATCGAGGGGTGTCCAAACATAAATATCCATTTTCCATTTTAGATAAGGAAACTAATTTAATATTAAAACTTTTCATTCTATAATATGATTGCCTGAAATGATTAAGAATGCAGCAGAATACTTTTAGAGACAACAGGAGCACCACCTAATGGGGTATATACGCCCATCATTGGCAAGGTTAAGTTCCAGGTTAAATTTTTTCAAAGGGAAATAATTCAAACAATATGAATTGAAGAGTTACGGACCTTTATAGGATCATGTTGAATATGTGTGAACAGTTTCATTGCTGTACACCTAATACTTGGAACATTATTAGCCACTATCGCTTTTAAGTTGCAAGGTTAAGTTCCAGGTTAAGCCTTAGTTCAAAGGGAAATAATTAAAAAACTATGAACCAGAGAGTTATGGGCCTTTATCAGATGTATTCAATGGATAATGCTGAAAATGTTTACAAAATTTCATTGTTTTAGACCTTATACTCTGAAAGTTAATTGTCACAATCAGTTGTCAGGTAAAAGTTAACGGATTGACAGACGGACAGACAACGCCATGACTTAATACGCCCATACGGGCATATAAAAATCAATTTAGAATACATGGTCCTTAAAAATATGTTCTGTAATTTAGAACAATATGAAATAGATTGCAGGTCAAAGATTTTAAGTTAAAGTACTTTTTAAAGTTCAAATTTAAACAAATTTAAACATTAAAACTTATATAACCAAGTAACTAACAGGAAAACCCAAATAGACAATTTTTATTCAACACCCCTCTACTTAAAAATTTAAATGACTTATATGCCTGATATAATAGGGGCTGTTAAGAAAGCTTGTTTTTTACGGTTTAAAAATTCTATTTTAAACTTTCTTAGCACCCCCTAAAATCCTTTGCATATAAAGGATGGAGGAATTATACCTTGATATCTCCGCCACCTGGCTTGTGTGTGACTTTATCCATGGATCCGATTTTAGCTTTAGCCGTGTCTTTAAACTCGAGTTTTTGTGTCTCAATCTGAAAGAATACCAAGTTGTGAACAAATTATTTGCAATGTTGTGAGAAGTTAGTTACGTCCGACTTTTTTGCTGTTATTTTTAAAGGCCAGTTTTTGAGGGCGTATAAAAGCTTAAACAGAGTTTTAATAAAACAATGTTTGACGTTTGTAAGCACACTTAAGTGAGTACTAAATATCCCATTAAACAGTTTCAAATTTGCCAACCAATAATCTTTTATGGATGATATGGAAATGTTAAATTTGATGATGATAATCAAAAGCTGCCATCTACATAATCTGTGTTGATGTTTTTTTGTGATATTTTTGGTAAGGAACATACAGAGAATTTTGTCTCGGACAAATTTCGGTAATTTTCGTAGATTTAATTTGTTTTTGTAGCCAAAATGCATGTTTTAAGAAAAAGGGGGCTAACTCCCTTGTGTACTGAACTTTTCAAAAACATCTCTGTTGGCAGTCTATCTAATTATTCTTAAAACATCATTAATTTTTTCCTGTTTTGCTGTCTAGACAATCAGCATCAGAATCTGCGGACTGAAGGATAGGCTCAAGTACATGGGATCTCCCTGTAAACTTTCCCTACAAATGGAAGAAGCAGGAACTTTTTCCAGGTAGTAAGAGCGTCATCTTTATGCGAAATCGCGAATAGGTGCAACAAGGCAAGCATGTTCGCCACTAGAATACTATCCCCTCTACTGTTTCACTACAGCAATAGTTGTATATCTCCCATTTCTATTACACTTTTGTAGAGCCATCTCCTTCCTTCACAGTATATGTACAGGAAGACTAGCACTTCTTGATCAGTCTAAACACAGATATTAAGGAAAATAAACCGCCAAATAATGGCAAAACTAAACTAAACCCATTTATTAAAACTCTATCTAGGTATTCAGGTAATATAATAATGTACATGTGCAATAGAAAAAGCATAGGTTTATTCACAGGTTATTAAAATACCGATTGAATATGCATAAAATGAATTATGAGTTGGTAACTCTTAATCCGACATTCCAGTTTCTGGGTTTGGCCTGGCTGGTTAATGCCATTTATATTGTGTCTATAGAGCCTGGATTCTCAAAATGTGTAAGTTTTATATCTACCTCGTTGTCAGTATGTTTAGAAATGGCTTACATGTTTTAAAATTAGCCTGTTGATGGTGGGATAGGGCCTTTAAGCCAATTACTGGGCATGACCAAATATGGGACAAAACACAAACAAACCTTTTTGTCTCCACCCCCTGGCCTGTGTTTTATGTTCGCTGTTGATCCAACTTTTGACTGGGCCTTAAATTCTACTTTTTCATTCAGAATCTAAAATGAAGACAGATAAGGTTTATATATAGAGTGAGAACTTCCAGAAGAAATTGGTTTGCCTTTGGTTTGATCTCTTGTTCCCATGTCACCTTCAACTTTTACACAAAACATGATTAACTATGTGGCATGAAATAATGCATGAAATAATGTTCATTTCATATAATTTATAAATTGATAAAAAATACTGGTATTTAGATATAATTATTATTGTTTGATGGAACTCTTTAAAAGACGATTAGTTAAAAATTATCGAAGAATTTAAGATGGATATTTTTACATTATAATAAAATAAAATTGATAATGAGGTAAAGTTAATGAGGTAAAAATCGATAAATGACCATTGATAATGAAATGAGAAATGTTTTATAAAATACTTACAATTAACAATGTAATAATTATCAAACTAGTTCACACAACTATATACATGTATTATAAAACTACTGGAACAAAATGGCAACACAAGATGTCTGGCTTCCATAGTAAATGCATTCTCTGTCCTTTCAAATTATTTTAAATGTCAAAACAAGAGTTCTTCTGTTTTTCAAGATTTTTTTCAGAAATTTAAAACTCGATCAGTAATGGCTTCAGACATTTTGTTGACAGTTTCTTCCTTACACTCTCCCGCCACCATCTAACACAGCTAGTTGCTTAGCAACACATTTTAACAAGGTACATTTACACAAAACAATACTAGTACATCATACCAGCCAAGTCTAGTGTCGGGAAGAAATCTTCCAATTTTGAGCGGTTATCGACATCATATTATTATTTTTTAGAAGAATGTTGCTTAAATAATAAAGCTGACATGAAGTAATGCTTTTGTATGAAAAAAACAACGTGTTAAGAAGCTCAACAAATGAAATTTACATAGATTTTTTATTTTTTTGAAAGGTAAATTATGCAACAATTTTGATTATAAAATCTCCTTATTTTTTCCCAAATTGCTCTAGACTTGGCTGGTCAGAAACTGGCAAGTATGGAATGGTAAAGATTTCAGGAATTACATAAACACGTAACTGACCAAAAATGGAACATGTCTGATATTAAAATATTAGAAAAAAATAAAATACAGCGATACACGTCTTGAGCGACTTCTTCCTACCACTCTGTAACTACATGTATTTCAGTCATAGTGGTGGCCATCTTGAATATTGCACAGTGACAAAACACTTTGATTTGATAAAGGAAGACCCAAGGAACACGCGCAAGAATTCATCAAGAATTTGAAATGGTTTCCGAGATGTTATTATGCCTGGAATTAATTATTATGTGTATTTACTAACAGTTAAGACTTTGAACAAAGTTTTCTGGAACTCATGGGAACTGCAACTGCCATAATTTGTCCTTCAAGACACGTTTCATGAGTCCAAGATAAAAGAATTGTGTGGTTCCAATTACCCACCAGTGTTTATTTTTTCTGTGCAACCCTAAATATTTGTGGGCATCAAAGAAAAAATAAATCACCCAGGTGCCTGATGCAGTTATTATTGATAGGTATTCAAACTGTATCATAAATACAAGATTGCTCATTTACTAAACGAGTTTTCAAAAGCGATATGATTAGAAAGCTTGCCAATGAGTTTAATACATTCAATAATAAACTAGCACATATGAGATTCCATAAACATAACCTCACAGTCATAACGTCAGGAAGTGACATCATCTATTTATGGTAAGTTAAACCACTTATATAGAATTGTTTTAACACTTCCAGCCCGTAAGTTATTCGATGAAGTAATTGTTTTAGCACAAAGCAGACACCACACAATAATTTTCTCTTATTCTTACATTTTTAAAAGTGTGCAATTTTTTGTTTTCACATCACACAAAAGTGCATAACACACACACAACCTTGCCTCCAGCATAAAATAGAATGTTTTGTTACTTTTATTCGCCCCCCTCCGGGGGTATAGTGGACATTATTTAGAGTGTCAACTCTGGGTGTGGCTGACCAGCTCAGGCGCTCACTTTTTACCTAAAATAACGATACCTCAGTCATGTAAAACACGCACCATCTTCTACTTAAAATCTATTTAAATGGCTGTACATGTACTGTTAAATTTATAATGTTAAGTTCTGAGATTTTAAAATAGCTAAGAAAATTATGACACAGAGAAATGAAAAACAAACTAACAAATTTCTGGAGTATGATAAATTAAATGAGAACCATCTGAACAAATTGTAAACTTTTAAATAAAATTATACTTAAACAACATAATATTATGATCTATGAACAAACACTTACTACAATCTTTATACCACTTCTAAAAGTCCACAATACGTTACAATGGCAATGTATATTATTTGGCTATTTTCTACGGAGTGAAAGGTGGAAAATTGGAGCGAAGGTAAGAAAACAAACATCTGTCATACTTTAACTTTACCCCCACCCGGGGAATAAGCGGCGTTGTCTAGAGATCCTATACGTGATTTCCCCGACCACGATAGCCGTTGTGTGCTAACCTGATGTAATGTAAATAAAAATACTATTCATGAAACAAGTGTCTCTTAATTTTCATGAAAACTGGACTCACATCGGGTAAATTATTCCATCACATCTCATAAATACAGAAATATTATAAATGACCTCATTTAAAAAACAATTAAAAAATTCTGAAACATTTAATCATACAAAATATTTCACAAGACAAAAAAGAAAACAAAGAATTAAACACCAAGTTTTGCCTTTAAAAAGCAGCATAGAAACTAATGACACTCTTCTAGACATGCAAATTACAGAGAATCATTTGGTTATACTCATGCTTTTATTAAATATCGAGGGTCAGTGCAGAACTGTTGTATCTTTATCATTATTTATATACAGTTACAATAGTTTTGCATTCACCCTTCAATAACTTATTTGGTAAACAGTAATATTTTTCAGCTACAGTTCACTTTTCATAACATTTGAGAAAATTAATTTAGAAAAGTGAAAAGTAAATTTTTGCAAAATTGTACATTTAAAGAATGTGCAAATTACACAACATATTTGTTTATTTGAAGAAAGTTGAAAAACCATCCGTAACTCAGGGCTGTTCCATTAAAACATACCCAGGACACCAGTAAGGCAATTTAATAAACATCTATGGGTGAACTGTTTTCTGGAATTTAGTTCTTTAAACATAAACTTGCATCTATGGGTGGTAGTTCATTTCAAAAGTGCCTTCCTGGGATCGCATGTATGTTATAATGGAATAGCACTCAGTATCACCTGAAATATTTCTATGGGGTTATACAAGGCTGTGTTCTCACACATATAAAGGTGTTCATATACAAAAAAGGTAATTTTCTATTTCAACGTTGCATGCAACAATATGTTCTAAATATTATTGTTTGTCTTAATTAAATACATATAAGCCTTAATTGTAAGCCTAATAGAAAACTACTCACACATGTTAAAGTCTCTACAATACAAATTTATTCTTTTTAAAAGTATCATGCAATTTACTATATACTTTTATCATCTTTGCGATTTACTATCTTTGCATGTAGTAAAGCAATAACTGTAAGCCTTGCTGATAACTAACAACTCTATTTCTCCCCATCACACCACCTGTGCTTAAACAATCACAAGCAGCAGAGTGCCTACCTATTATAAAAACTTCAATGTGAAAGTTTGATTATGACTGTCAAAAACATTCGACGAAACCAATGAAGAAGTCTCAATTATAAATAAGGTAATGTGTAGAAGCAATTCTTTGCTTTAAAGGGTCACAGAGCAATCTTGGCTTAACTCAAAGTTATTTTGAAAGTAACAATATTTCTTTGATGCTATAGTAAGTAACTCGATAGAGATGATGTAAGAACTTCATTTTAATTTCAAAATAATCTCAAGATTGCCATTGTGTCCTTTTAACACTTAAGCTTAAAATTGATATTCTTAATAGAAAATATTGGCAGAATATTAATTTATTACTGGTAAAGCTTATTTTAAAAAAAAAGGTCATCCCTTGTCAAAAAAAGCTACCTTATACGTACGTTTTGCGTAGCTAAAATTATTTCAAAAGCTACGTAAAACGTACGTAAAAGCTACGTAAAAGCTAGCGGTATTGGCACCTGCGTATTTCTTCGTATACGCAGCTTTTGCGCAGATTTTACAAAAATGATGCAAAACATAGCATTAACAAACAAGCTGAGCAAAAGCTGCGTAAAACGCAGCTTTTACGAAGGTGCCAATACCGCTAGCTTTTACGTAGCTATTACGCAGGTCTGCATAAACGAAGCTTTTACGCAGATCTCTGTAAAAGCTGCGTAAAACGCAGCTTTTACGCAGGTGCCAATACCGCTAGCTTTTACGTAGCTATTACGCAGGTCTGCATAAACGCAATTTTTACGCAGATCTCTGTAAAAGCTGCGTAAAACGCAGCTTTTACGCAGGTGCCAATACCGCTAGCTTTTACGTAGCTATTACGCAGGTCTGCGTAAACGCAGCTTTTACGCAGATCTCTGTAAAAGTTGCGTAAAACGCAGCTTTTACGCAGGGCTGCATTAACGAAGCTTTGATGCAGATCTTTGTTAAAGCTGCGTAAAAGCTTCGCAATAGCTGCGTAAAAACTGGCGGTATTGGCGTAAAACGCAGTTTTTACACAGCTATTACGAAGCTTCTGTGCAGATCTTTGTGAAAGCTGCGTAAATGAAGGATTTAAAAAGCTTCGTCTTTCTTTTTCAATAAAGGGTCCTCCGAGGGCTAGTGAAAATTTGAGCAGATATAAATGGAAACGTAAATGTAGTCAAAATGATGCGCCACTATAAGCACTACAGGTCAAAGATAAGCACTACAGGTCTTTGACCGCTAGAGCATGGAATACATAAGGATGTGATCAATAAGAAACAATCAGTAATAAAGGCAATAAAGTTTATATGTACTTAATCTAGGTCCCCCTGTACAGGATTCAAATTTAACAGAATAAATAACATCACTATATCTCAGCAGCAAATGTTGAACAATACATGGAAATAACATGTTACATAATTTTAATCTTAAAAAGTGATATTGGTGAAACGGCAGAAATGAAATTCAAAGCTATTTGACACTGGAAAAGTGTTACCTAAGCATTTTTATATTGAAATATTTAAACTATAAAACAAACAACTGATATGCAAAATGCAATGTGAAAAAATAAACTAAAACGAAACATCTATTAAATTTCACTTTAACATGAAAAAGTTTGGTAGAAACACTTACAGACTGAATATAATATTGAGCACTTATTTACATTGAATATACACTGAAGGGACACACAGCAACCTTGTAGTTAATAAAACAGTTAAATTAGCACCCAAATTTACTAACCCCACATCATTTTATGTCTTTTCCCTCTTTATTCTACTATATGTTGAAAAATGTTAGGGATGCAATATAATCCACTCAGGTGTTTGCAAAATCAATTTGCTTTCAAGGATTCAAACAATGATTTGTGCATAATAAATATGAAAACTAATATTATTGTCCTTCAAAACTAAACTATAGACTTCATGTGAAACACATTTGAAAACACTGTCTGATTCTAAAATAACAGGTAAACATATCTTTGATTTGTTTGTTTTCTCAGAGACCTATATTAATAATGTTTTTTTAAATAAAGACCATAATTATTAAAAAAGATATACACTGCACCCCTGGATAACAATTAGCTCCATTTATCTACACATCTAAGCCCCGGTAAGCGGCCTCAAACCCTCTCAAAATTGTCCTCATTGTTCGTTCAACATCATCTTCTGGAACCTCAAACCGACTTAATTATTGCTGTCCTGTAGATGCAAACATGTATGAAGTTTAAAAGCTTTACGGCTCGAGGTGTCCTGAGTAAAACTTAAATTTAAAACAGACGTATGGGACAGTCGGAAAATGGTAATTAACTCTATGACTGATCCACTTCCTGTTAAGGCAAATATATACACCATTGAAAAACATAGCACTATATGTATACATCTAAACCTCTGTAGGATGACTCGAACCCTCTTAAAACTGTTCTCATTTTCATTTGGCTTCATCTGTTGGCACCTAAACCGTTCCCGAAGAACATAGATCTGAAAAGATAGTATATTTATAAATAAATTAATGTCTCCAAAAAAGACAAAATAAATTTATAAATGTATAAAAAAAAATCCATTTTAAATATAATAGTTTTTAATACTTCTGAAAATTTAAAACCTATATTATATTAAAAGGGCCTCATTGCAATCTTAGTCCTGTGGGTTCAATCCCTGGCTGGATTATAACAAACACTTCATGGTACTAGTAGTCCCAAGCATATAAAGTCGTAATTCTAGGACTGGTCAGTCCGGTGTCTGTATCATGTTATTTGTCTACAGCACGGTATTCCAGTATGGCACCACTATAAAATTGAGCATAGAGCTCATTTCGAAAAAATAAAACGGTGTGATAAAACTTAAAGATTGTTAAATCGTTGGGTGTGGGATGGGGTGGTGGAGGTGACATGTGCACCAAATAACAGCACGTGGGGGGGTGGGGTGTAAAAGCTATTTAGGAGGAGTAGCGGCGACAATATTATATTTAAAGTAAAAAATTCAAAGGGCAATAAAAAATCAGTGAACCGGAACGAAAGCACAACATCATACCGATACTTCTGTAAAGTTTTGTCAATATCCAACAAGCCATTTAGGAGTAGTGGCGACAAAAAATTTAAAGTAAAAAACTCAAAGGGACATAACTCTGTCAAAAATCAGCGAACCAGACCGAAAGCGTGACATCATACTTCCTGCAAAGTTTCGGCAAAATGCATCAAGCCGTTTAGGAGGAATAGCGGTGCCGACAAATTTAAAGTGAACAATGCAAAGGGCCATAATTCTGTCAAAAATCAGCAAACCGGAACGACAGCACGATATGCACAACTAGACATCATACCGATGCTTCTGCAAAGTTTTGTAAATATCCAACAAGGCGTTTAGGAGTAGCGGCGACAACAAATTTAACTTTAAAAAATGCAAAGGGATATAACTCCGTCAAAAATCAGTGAATCAAACTGAAAGCAAGACATGCACAACAAGACATCATACCGATGCTTCCTTCAAAGTTTTGTCAAAATCCATCAAGCCATTTAGGAGTGTGTGTGTGTGTGGGGGTGTGTGGACCATTTCAGACCATTAAACGACTTGCATGCTGTCGCACACTTCAAATGCTTGATACAGTTAACCCTATAGATATTCTTCCCATTTATATATAAATGTTTTTATATAGCTGTAAATGGAGAGTGGCTCTGGAGTGTTCATTTCATGTTGATGCAATATAACCTTTTTATGTGGTGCGCCATAAACCTCAATTTAAACTTCCAGTGTGAAACTTCTGCGAGAAAAATACCTTTGATCTGAAGGCATACCTGTCATAGGATCTAAGGTTGAGGATGTATTCTGTTGAATCTGTTGGACACCTTCATCATCGCCTTCCGAGCGACCTGACCATTGACAACTTGCGCTCATGTCAACATCTCCTGAAAACTCCAAGCATAACAATTGCTGAAATATTATACCACTTCAATTTCTAAATAAAGAATTGAATTGTACATGTGCTGTTATACGCCACATAACAGCACATGTGGCTTTTAAAGGACTTATTAATAAATATACAGACATAAATATACTGATTGGTTGTCGATGAAAAATGTTTGACTCCTTAAAAGTATACCCATTACAACCTGTCGCAATGCAGTCACCTGACATCAAACTGACAAAAATGTTCAGTCAATCGTCATATTTTCATACCACTGCAAAGTTTCGTCAAAATGCATCAAGCCATTTAGGAGGAGTAGCGGCGACAACAAATTTAAAAGTAAAAAAGATGGGTCATAAATCTGTCAAAAATCAGCTATCCGGATTGAAAGTGCAATACGCACAACTAGACATAATACTAATGCTTCCTGCAAAGTTTCTCAACAAGTCCCAACAAGCTATTTAGGATAAGTAGCGGCGACAATGTTATATTTAAAGTAAAAAATTCAAAGGGCCGTAACTCCATCAAAAATCAGCGAACCGGAACGAAAGCACGACATCATACCGATACTTCTGCAAAGTTTTGTCAATATCCAACAAGGCGTTTAGGAGTAGCGGTGACAACAAATTTAACTTAAAAAAATTCAAACCGAAAGCACGACGTGCACAACAAGACATCACACCGATGCTTCGGTCCTGACAAGTTTTGTCAAAATCCATCAAGCCGTTTAGGAGTGGGTTTGTGTGGGGGATGGACAATTTAAGACCATTAAACGACTCGCATGCTGTCGCACACTTCAAATGCTTGAAACAGTTAACCCTATAGATATTCTTCCCATTTATAGATGTTTTTATATAGCTGTAAATGGAGAGTGGCCTTTGAGTGTTCATTTCATGTTGATGCAATATAACCTTTTTATGTGGTGCGCCATAAACCTCAATTTTAACTTCCAGTGTGAAACTTCTGCGAGAAAACTACCTTTGATCTGAAGGCATACCTGGCATAGGATCTAAGGTTGAAGATGTATTCTGTTGAATGGTGAACACCATCATCGCCTTCCGAGCGACCTGACCATTGACAACTTGCGCTCATGTCCAACATCTCCTGAAAACTCCAAGCATAACAATTGCTGAAATATTATACCACTTCAATTTCTAAATAAAGAATTGAATTGTTGTTTTAAAAGACTCCTTAACCTGTAAACATAGATTCAACCGGCATGTGCTTAAATCCACTGCAGTCCCCTTTAACAAATTGAATATGGAGGAAGAAAATGCATTTTTAAAATACTCCTTGACAGCGTCGCCCGTGTTTTTCTGAATTGATAGACCTCAATTTGCACCATGACAGGCATAATCAATAACTTGCAAGCTTCATTCAGGTAATGCAAGTACAATGTTTATCTTCAAAACAGTAAGTTGTGCACAAGTAACATATTAATACCTTCACCAATCTCGTTTGCAAAACTGTCAATGTTACAACGAAAAAACACACTCTTTTATTATTTGCAGTTTAATTTAGATGTTTTAAAAAATATCATGCTTCTTTGCTTATAGTTTTGATTACACTTATACACTTCAAATTAATTGGTCCACATTATTATGAAGAAGCTCTACCATGAACGTATTTAAATAGGGCCTACCTCTGATTAAAAAAACCCACACAACATGCGTAATTCTTGGTACTGCCAGGACCCTGGTACGGCTCTCACACTTTCCTGGGTGAGCCATCTGTGTAATCGTTTGATGGCTTCCAAGGCTCTAAAATGGTTCTTGCAGTGTCACGAAAAAAAATGTGCTAATCACAGTACTGTTTGTAAATATTAAAGATGAAAGGTACTGTTTGTAAATATTAAAGATGAAAGATCAAAATTCAAACAATTCAGGAAACCGCGGGCATAATTTGCAGCGCATGCGCAGATCTGTGATTCACTTCCATAATCTCGCAATTCTTACGAACGTATCACGCACATATTTCAAAATGATCAACATATGTCAATAAATATGCTTTCTTTATAACGGTTTCTTCCTTTTTTGTTATCAGAACGTATACGTTAATAACTGAAATGATTATCGAAACAAAATGTATTTTCTCTCAAATTAAACATTTATTCAATTTCCCATCAAGCAACACTGGAGCGATGACTTCCGGAAGTAAACTCGTCAAAATCAATTTTGTCAACAAGCAAGGAAAAAACGAAAACATTTACCTGTAAAATAATAAATAATTACTATGAAATTCAATAACTTTACTATCGTTTATCTACAGTCACATATGTAAAATACACTAAAAATTGTTTCCAAACACAAGGTTTTGCTTTTTCAAGCGTTTATTGAGCAAACAGATTAAATGAAACAACCAGGAAATGCTTGTTGTTTGAAAGTCGGCCATTTGCATTCGTCTGTCATCAGATTCACGCTATCGTGAAACTTGCAATTTTTTTTATTAATTTATTTTATATTAACTTTTTTTTTGTCAGAAACATCCAAATTTACTCTGATGCATTATAATTTCGCATCTGATTTGCCTGGGATAAAAAAAAAATCAAAAAAAAAAAAAAAAATCCCCCCAATAGTTGTTATACGAGTTTGGGAGTTAGCCAAGGCAATGTCTTAATACCATATTATTTTTCGTTTAAACATTTTTGAATACGTTTTTTTTAAATATACCCCCTGAAGCAAATCTCATAAAACTTTATGGGTGCACTGCCTGTGATGAGAGGATGATCCCTATTGATTTTGAGGTCAGTAGGTCAAAGGTCACCGTGACCTGATAATGAAAAATATTGCCTGCTCCATAACTCCTCATCCCCTTAAGCAAATCTCATAAAACTACATAGGTGAACTGCCTGTGGTGACAGAATGACCCCTATTGATATTGAGGTCAGTAGGTCAAGGTCACTGGGAGCCAATAATGAAAACCTTGTCTGCATTATAACTCCTCTCCCCCTGAGGCAAATCTCATGAAATTTCATAGTTGAACTGCTTGTGGTGAGAGGATGACACCTATTGATTTTGAGGTCAGTAGGTCAAGGTCACCAGGAACCGATAATGAAAAACCCTGTCAGCACCTTAAAGGGGTTGATGCACTATTTTCAAACACAGTTTATTTTAAAGGGCTCTGAAAAACATGAAAAAAGCTGAAAGAATTATCAAAATGCCATGAAAAGTAAAGGAGATATGACCTATTGAAAATGTGCAAAGAAACATAAATGGAGGCGGCCATCTTTGAACGATGACGTCATCATGCCTCTTTGCCATATATGGTATATTGATAAAATGTCTTTTAAAGCAAAGAAAATCACTGCAAATGAAAAATAATTTTACATCTGTATATTTATTTCTAGTCAATTTGCAGTGGTTTTCTTTGCTTTAAAATACATTTTGTCAATATGCCATATATGTTAAAATGGCACGATGACGTCATCGTTCAAAGATGGCCACCTCCATTTATGTTCTTTGCAAATTTTCAATAGGTTACATCTCATTTATTTTTCATGACATTTTGAAAATTCTTCCAGCTTTTCCCAAGTTTCTCAAAGTCCTTTTAAATAAATCCTGTTCGGAAATAGTGCATCAACCCCTTTAACTCCTCTCCCCTTGAGGCAAATCTCATGAAACTTTATAGGTGCACTGCCTGTGATGAGAGGATGACCCCTACTGGCATCTGCCCTAGGGTTTATCCCAACCCGTGGGGTCACATGTTCCTGTGCCATAACTTGGAAACTTTTGAGATCCCCACCCTAAACCCATCTATACACTTACTGGGCCAGAACACTTTAATGTGAGTGTGGGAATTTGTTGATCTTACTCTTATATGAAATTATAAGCTTGTTTGACTTTTTTTTTTATAATCTTTTCGAAGATTATATTAGGCGAGTGATTCAGAGGCATTAATTTAGCCCTCTTGTTTACATAAAATTTTAAGAAGTTGATTGCCTAACATCTGCATTGATACTGATCAAAGAAATGCTCATTTTGTTAAAACATAACTTGCTCGCTGGAGTGACCTTGCTATAATGAGATTATCATTTTACAATGAATTCTGAGTCCATCATCTAATGGTTTGAGGTAGGTAATTTTGTACCAGCAATTTATACACAGAATTAAATTGACATTGGAATGCATACAGTTTGATTATAAGCTAATAAATTATGGTCCAAATTCACCACCTTTTAAAACACCTACAGGATCAATAAACATTTTTTATCAAGGTTGTATTTATGTGTAGCACTGTGACAGTCTATGTCAAAGATAAAAGAGGACTCCCAAATTACCCCTTCATCTTTTAGAAATGTTTTAAATTTTCAATATCACTTTAAAAAGACAAACTGACAAAAGTTTAAAAAAATAAACTAAAAGATGCAGCTTTCCGAAAGCTGCGTAAAACCTACGTATTTTTGTTTTTACATCTTAATATCATTAACAATTAAAGATACAGCTTTTCCGAAGCATTTACAAAAAAACGCAGCTCTTGTAGTTATCCTTTTTTTGCAAGTAAAATAAAAGACACAGCTATCAAACGCCTTTCTTAAAAAATACGCAGCCTTAAATATAAATACGCAGCTTTTGTACACCTTTCTTACAAAATATTCAGCTTTGGACATAATTACGCAGCTAAAGTGTAAAATACGCAGCTTTGCGCAGCCTGCTTCTAAAATAACGCAGTTAATCACAAAAAACGCAGCTTTAGGATGGATTGCTGCGTAATAGCTACGTTTTAGCTACGTATTTTTCAAAGCTGCGTAAACATTTGACAAGGGATGGTTGGTGATAAAGAGAAATAGAGTATTATCATGCTATATGTATCTGTACACAGTTCACCGTATCATCATCTTGTTCAGCAGGTCGGCCAACACCAATGTCTTCCATATCACTGTCATCTTCTTCAGGGATGAATGACATTGTCATATCTATTTCACTCTCTCCCGAAAATTCCCCAACTTTCACCACACCCTGTTCTCCAGAATTATCAAAAATATCAAAACAAGCAAGCTCCGCTTTGTCAAGTTCTAACACACCAAGTGAATCATTGCCATCATTCCAATCTGAATACTCAGTCTGAGTTTTCCAGTTGCCCTCAACCTTAAATACACCCTGTACAAACTCAGATGATTGCATCCTTTCAATATTCATCTTTTCTCCTTCCAAATTATCAGCATGTCTTATGCCACCAATACCAAAATCACCAGACTGGTACCCATTTGGTTTCTTTTCCGGATATTTTTCACTTTTATCATTTCTCCCAAAGTGGTCTGAATGTAACCCGCTAGCCTCTGTGCTTGCCTTATATTGAAAACCTCTACTGGACTGCTCCTCATTAACTCCTGAATCACTCATTCCAAGAGCTGCAATCTGATCAACTTCTGACAAATTATCAGAACTTCTTCCCAATCTTTGAAGCCTTTGAACATTTGTATCATCTTTTGGCAAACTTGTTCCCACTTTTCCTGATCCAAGCCCAACTTGTAAAGCCAATTTACCAATATCTTCGTCATTTTTCATCCTCTCGGGTGTCTTTCTAACCATCATACTTTGACACCTTTGTGATCTATCGAACTTTATCAATGACGCTAAATTCTCAGTGCTAGAAAACCGTCTAACAGAGAAACTACTCGAATATGACAGACCTTTCGCATCTTCCTCAGCCTTTAACCTTATTGGCTTGACAGAGATTTTCGGAGTTCCTGGTCTGGAACCTGTCTCAGTGCCATCTCTCTTGGCTGGTGTCTTTAGAAACTTTTTGTCAGTATCTTGGATGCCAGCTAGGACTGATTTAAGCTCTTCATCTAATGTAAGTTCTCTGTCAACTTCACTGTCAGCAGGGTGGTTATCATTTATTTTCTTCTCTTTTCTTTTTACATCTTGTTTAACCACATTAACAGCTTCCTGGCCAAACTCTTTTCCAAGTTTGTATCCAATGCTAGCTCTATCTTCTACATGATTGTCTGTGTTATTTTTTGCCATCCCTCTCATTGTCAAACACCCATCAGTACTGCCCCTTTCTTGTCTGGCTGACAACCCACCTTGTTGATTCTTTTGAACAAGTGCATAACCAAATTCATCCCGCCTGGGTGATACACGTCTGCCCTCCTTATAATCGACAACTCCTTTCAGTTCCAACTCATCTCTTATGTCTTCAGTACTTGTCCATCTAGGGGTCTGTTTGGGAACAATCAATACCTGTTTCACTTCATTAATTGGACTTTCTGGTCTGCTATACTTGAATGTTGTTGTTTGAATTGGAGTTGAACCTTCCATTTTCTTATCCTGGTGCTGGTTGATAGCCAATTCGGCATAACTAATCTTTCTCTCATCATCCGAGTATTCATAATCATCATCTTTGTCACTATCCGCATGGTCAATATCATAATCAAATCCTGGGTTAATTACACCTTCATTTCTGTAGTCCAGTATTCTACCACTTCTTGTTTCACTAGCTTTTGTTCCAAAATCAACTTCCTGATATTCACTTCTCACACCTCCACTCAACTGAATTGTCCGGGAATTAGTATTTGCAACTAAACTAGTCCTATCATTTGCATCATGCATGTAACTACCTTTAGATTTTGACACTCCTGTAACTTTTACAGTGTCGCCCTTCTTCCCCATTTTTGGACTGTGATATCCCAAATTGGCCATCTTCTCAGTTTTTATCGATTTCTGACTACTATTTCTACTTACATGACCATTTTTCGCTGTAAGTATAACATCTGTTGCCTCATTAGATTTGGCACCAGTCAGAATGATGTTCTCACTCTTCTTTGCAAGCTTTGGACTTACATATCCGAGGTTGGCCACCTTTTCAACAGGTTCAGACCTCTTGCTTGGAGTTCTTTTCACTTGCCCCTGCTTGATATCTTTCTTATTTTCAGGTATATTGGACTCTTCTGTTTCTTTAAAACTTCCCTTCTTCATTAATTTTGGACTTGCATAGCCAAGGTATTTAACCATGATCTCAATTTCTTCATCTTTGTCTTTGCTTTTCAGTTTTGTTTCCTTCTCTCTTCCTTTTGCTTTGCTTTTTGCATCTTTCTTTGATTTTGAGTCGGTCCTATTAATTACTTTACTAGTGCTAGAAAATCTCGAATCTTTCTCCTTCTCACCCGAAATGTTAAAACCACCCTTTTTCTTAGAGGTTATCAATCCCTTTAATTTACTGGCAAAGCTCGACTTTTTCTTATTCGGTCCCTTATCGTTATCATCCATTTCATTTATTTCAGATATTTCTTCTATGTTTTCTTTTTCCAATTTAATTTTTACAGGCCAATCTTTTATTTCTAATTCTTCTTTTCGATCAACAGATTTATTCCTCAGTTCAGCTTCATCATTAGTGATATCAGTGATACTGACAATATTGCCATCAATCTGTTTTCCAGCCTCCTTGTCTGATTCTTCATTCATTTTAATCATATTATTTTTGATAGAGCCACCTCTGTCTCTTTCATTCACATGGTTGTCTCCTTTGACTTCTGATTCTTTAATTTCTATCGAAGCAGGTAAAACCTGGTCCAATTCTTCTTTTGTGCGAGAAAGTTGTTCCAAATCACCGCTTCCTCCCTTTGCAGATAATCCATGATCAAAAGAAGACCTTAAATATTCAGAATTTTCTTCTCCACTGTATTCTTCACTCTTATCAGCTTTTTGTATTGGGTAACTAGCATTAGGCATTCTTTCTATACCATCTTCAAGGCCACTAGATCTTCTTGGACTTTCAGGTTCATTGGAATCCTCGTCTCTGTGCTTGCTTGCCAAGTAGTCCATCTCCCATTGTTTATGGATGCATCTTGGAGGTTTGGGCGGTGGAGGTTTGCATGCATCAACTTCATCGACATCTAACTGGTTACCATTGTATGTGGTCATCATAGGAATTGACTGGCTGGTGTTGATTGTGTTCGGTTCCCTTTCAACCTGGTGCTGAACAGTTTCGTCTGGAATCGACTCTATGGTTACTGAAACTTGCTGTTTAGAACTGTCATATCTTGAAGGATTGGGATCCCTTCTAGACAGAGGACTTTGATCTCTTTTATGCAGAGCTGTATCTACTTTGGCAACGGCATTCCAGTGCAGTTTCTCACTAAATATCTGTGGGGGTCAGAAATTATGTTTTGAAAATTACATGCAGTTGGACAGCAAGTCTTTGTTAGGAATGTTAAGTCAGATGCAAAATGAAATCAAAAGATACTTCAGGTCTCTGGATACTTTATTTTTACACATTTTAGCAGATTACCCTCAGAATGTGTACACTAAGAACAAACAAATTATTATTATTATTATTACTGTAATATATACTTATTGCGGCTAGCTCAATATGTACACTAGCAAGATTCCCTGGTGGTGTATTCATCATGTTTTGAAAAGTTTTTATTCAAATTCTAAGTTCTGCTATTCACTGATATTCTAAGATTTTTCTAAAAACTTAAAGTAGGTTTATACATTATCCTATTTGATTGGAACACTCTAGGTTCGAAATATCGAGAGACCTTAAAGAAATTACAAAAGTTTAACTAATTTAATTAATAACAGTAACATTTATGCAAATTTAAAAGTTAATTTAAGGAAAGCTTAAATGTTGAAACAAAAAATAAAATAAAATTGCTGGAAGACCCTTATTTGTTTTTCTTAATCAATTTTAGTCATTTATATAATACTAATGTACATATTGTTGGTATGATAGAAAATGGGTTTTAATAGGTTCACACTTTTAATGTGTTTTAAGACTCGGGCAGTTCACCAATAATTTTTTTAACTATTTAAAATATCTTTATTTTAATGTAAGGTATAAGATCCTGAAAGTTATCGTACTTTGACTTTACCGCCACCTGGGACATAATCAACATTGTCAAGGGTGTTAACTTTGGCGTCAGCATCCCAGTCTAACTCTTCCTCATAAGGTTCAGGTACCTGGATGGTTAAATGTTCATTTCTAAAATCTGTGTATTTGACAGATGTTGTTTACATTACACAGATTGGATTAAATGGTTTAATTAACAATGCTTTGGTGAATAACTTTTGTAAAATGTGTATGGTGTTTAGTGTATTTCAACTTGTTTATTTCAAAATAAATATTCAAACAGGTAAATAAATAATAACTAAAGCTGGTTAGGACGTATGAAAAAAAAAGACAGAATATTTAAATTCTAAAGTCTCAATTTCCTTCAGAAAAGCAATTTTTCAAATAACTGATCCACTATTTAATTTTTTAATTTATACGTTTTCTTCGAAGCAAAAAAATGATAATTTTGTCAAGCCTACATTTCCACCTCCAGGTTTATAACTGATATTCTCCCTGGTATTCATGGTGCCTTCGACCTCTATATGTCCGTCCTGGTTAATGGAAAACAAAACATACTCAAATATCAGAACTTAACTATACAGATGGTTGTATTTGCAACTTAAGATGCCATGCATAAGATACTTTGAAGCTTTTCTACTTTTACGAAGGCTTTTACCGAGACTGTTTTTGACATAAAATACTACTTAAATTTACGAAATACATGTTGGTTAAACTACACTGCATGCAGGCATGCTTGTTAGAGCAATAAGTGCACATTTGATTCAAAACTGTTGGGCTGAATATTCTAATATAATATTATGGCTTACCTGAATCTAAGTCTTTTTTTGCCAAAACATAGTAAACTTGGTGACAAAAAGCTATAGCACAGATGTCTTCGTATAGGTAGTAACATGTTTTATAGTTATATCGCGGAAAAGAGTCGGCAATAAATCAGCTTCCATAACAACTTTGTACATTCTTTCACCTATCTCTGTGGCGACAATACAAGTAATTCTTGAATATCTTCCATCAATATATATATGGCTTTGCTGTGTGCTTTATTTTCTGGTTCAGTGTATGAGAATCTGAATATGTGCTGGCGTCCTATTCCATCGTCAACTAAATATGCGCATACCACATTGAAATGCACTGGAACTCCTATGCTAGCTTTAGTGTGTCCTCCTGTTTTTAAATTACACACAAATATTGTGCAGGATTGTTTGCATTGTCTTTCTACCATCTGACAGAAGGCTTGCAATTTTTCTTGCCTTACAAGACATTCACTCTCCTTTCATCTTCTGATTCTGTACGCTAATTGGACATTCACTCTCCTTTCATCTTCTGATTCTGTACGCTAATTGGACATACTGGTATCTCAATTTAAACCTATCATTTCTCAGATTTTGGTGTGCCTCCTCCTCAGAGAAAAATAATTGCCGAATATAGTTCACAATGTATTTGACAATACTTCAATCATATGACCAAGCCTATCGTCAATCAACTTCAAGGTCTCCTCGTTGATAATCAAATCACTTTACATTTCTCTGTAAGGGTTGAAATCAACTGTAATTACGTATCAACAGTCTCGTCATAAATCCATCTCACATCTATTCAATTCCATATTAGGGATATTTGGCTGATACGGTCTTACTGACAGCTTAGTATTCTGAATTGGTATATTGATCTATTTTTTTGAAAACCATCAGCTGTTTTTTAACAGCTTTACCTTTGAAGTCTGTGATCAGTAGCTGGAGATCATTTCATTTTTTTTTTATTTTACGAAGTTAGCTGGTTACTTGTAAACATTATTGCATGTCTTTGTAACAAAGAAGTTCAGGCTCGACTTATACCTTCATGTTATTTATTTTGAACAATGTTTTTAATCGATCATGCAAAAAAACATGACTAAACAGTCGATCTATAGCAAAGATCAAGCCATCACCAACTTCTTAGGTCAGTATTTCAGAAAAACATTTATGGGAGCTTTAGTTAATCCCAACATTAAAAGTATATACATGTACACAGATCTGTATCTGTCAGACCTGCTCACTGATTATATACAGATTATGCAGCACATACACCACATAGCTACAACTGATGCAACATTGTTGTATTGTATCGCTACTTAAAGTTTACACAAAACAAATAATGCAAAACATTTTTCCTTCATATTTTCGAGTTTTAATAAAGGCAATACAATAATAGGATTAAAATGCATAGCCTTTTTTCAATTTTGATGAACAAAATATACAGAAACTTAAACCCTAGTTGAGTAGTAGAGAAAAATAACTTGTTTTCTCGTGTTTTTATCAAAAATTTGAAAATAGGCAATGCACCTTTAAAGTTTACAACACTAAGGTTGTAGTAGATACAAAGCAACACAGTTGTATTTTCTTCATTATTTATATGTAATTACGACACTGTTGCATGGAACCCACAAAATGATACATGAATAAAAAAGTCAGATAACTAAACAGATAAACTGGAACACAAAAAACAAGCAATCACAAAAAAAGTTTATTATTTCAGTTTATGATTTTTTTTTTTTATAGAATGTGTCTTTAAAGACAAAACTCAATGAATGCTGTCAAAATAAATGACTGAAACAGCTTTTTAGAACTAAAAACCCTGGTCATAATACATATACTGTGTTCCTAGAAGTGAATGAATCATTTCTGTAAATCTGTCAGATCTTAAAACACAGTGAATGAATGAAATGAAATAATAAGACTGTTCAACATAGACTGTTCTACACGAAATATGAAATTACATACATGTGTGTACTGTACAGTGCAGTATAGAATAGAAATCTAAAACAAATGAATGAACATGAACAGATACTAAACAATATTCAATAAATGATGGAAAATGGAAAATACTTAAGAATTTATACTTTTGATTTCTTTCATTATTTTTTGATTTGTTTAAATTCTAATTGAATAATAATGTTTTCTTTTCAATTAAGCAATATACTGGTATAATAAACATTGAACCGTATATTCACCAGTTAATAATTATGCATCCTCACTCCAGTAAACTAAAATTAACAAAGTGCAATTATTTTCTAAAAAATATCAATTTAAAGAACCACAACTGGGGAACATTCATTAAAACCAACCAGCCATAGTTAGCTCCCTTGATGGACATAATTTTCAATCATGAAGAGCTAAAAAAAAAAGTAATCAACATTATTAGTTTTCATGCAACTTGAGTAAGTATATTACACCCATCTCATCACATACGTGCAGACAACATAGTGCAACAAAACTCTTTGGTGTACTCCAGTCGAGCTACAAGAATTCAAAGGAATAAAACATGTCATACTTTGATGTTCCCTCCTCCGGGCGCGTAAGTGGCATTTTTTAAACTTCCAACTTTGGATTCCGTCTGCCAATTCAACTTTTTCGACTCTATCTGTTAAAAGAATTCATGCAAAAAAAGTAATTAAAACAACAAATTTGCATATTCCCATTACTGTGTATTAATTTTTAAGAACAGGTATGTCTTCTGCTAATGCTAATTAAAAACAGTCTTGCAAACAGAATGTTACTGTGCAGTTTCCATACCAACCATAGCAGTACAATGGTTTCATGTGTCTTTTCAAATTATTAGTCTCACCAGCAGCGTACACTTTCTTCAAGAAACACAGCGGCCTCGAAAACTAGCTTAGTTGTTAAAGCCTAGTGTTTCAGAGCTTCAAGCCTGGAATTCACAAACCATTCTTCAAACTATTCTTAGACTTGAACTCAAGTACTGAAAATTTGTTCACAAATATTTCCATGACCTTCAAAGATAAAACAATCGTAAGAAGTTGCTATTTATTAGTATGCATCATATTTATACATAGCAGCTTGTTATAAACGTTTATTCTGTAAACTTATACAAATATTTGTGATTGAAATTTGCATACTTCAGCTCAAGTCCAAGAATATTCTCAAGAATGGTTGGTGAATTCAAGGCCTGGCAGACCTCTGCCCTGCACAAGTTTGAGCCCTGTTGTACATCTCATCTCCCTCTGAGGTTGCTGTCCTGATATGAGCTTTACATGTGTTAACTGGACATATTTCATGTCTTAGAGAAAGTGCTATCTAATAAAGCTTCACACATGATATGCGAGTATAGTTCACTAGTGAATGAATACATCACTGTGTATGTCACATGCAGCATTGCAATAATTTAAAGCTGATACTACTGAGCCTTTCTTAAGCTCAAAAAAACATTATACAAATTAAAAAATCTACTAATCGGAAATGGTTAAAGAAACTTGACAGAAAAAAAAAGATTTATTGTGATTCACAGAATATTTCTGAATTATCTTCGTTAGCAATGTTTAATGCTGAAATGTTGCAATTACCCTGAATAGTTTAAGAAACCAAAGTTTCTAAAAAAAAAACTCGCCAAATATTTCATAAATTCTTTCTCTTTCTGTTTATAAAACAAAAAACGTTGTCTCTCCTTAGTTTTATTTAAATGAGATCAGCATAATTTATGTAAAGTAAACAATGTTTACTGTTTAGTCTAGAAAATATTTAACTTCATTTAAATGTCTGGTACAATCCCATGACGCTTGTTTCCCAATGTTCAAGACTATGGTAGAACATTTTCAGAATATCAATAATGACATCTCTAGTGTCGATATGAATAATACCAACATTGCTACTGATATTCCTGCACAAACATGTTTTAAAGGGACACATGGTCATCTTGATTTAATAAAAACTTGCGGCGTTTAATCAATAATACTAATTATAAGAATAGCGTAAAGTAATTTAGTTTTGCATACTGCCAACTTTTGATTTTAAAGGGACACATGGCAATCTTCAGTTTTATTCAAACATTTAAATTTGCTCTTCAATTTACTTATCCTGCGTCATTTTGACTTTAAAACTGCTTGCATATAATTAAATAAAAAATTGAAATTTTGACTTTATTTCCCTATTTTACCAAATTTTTAAATATATTACTGGTGCAATATTAAAAAAAGTTAGTAATATGAAAAAATAATTTGCTTTGAACTATTCTAACAATATTAATGATTGAACAAATGCAAGTTAAGAGGAAAACTAACGGGATGCCGCGAGTTTTTAAAAAATCAAGATTGCCATGTGTCCCTTTAATGCACAAATAATATATTTAAACCTATGGTAGAATCAGAACACACAGTGAAAACTAACATTTTATTTAATTATATGCAAGCAGGTATAACATGTATAAAGCCAAAATGATAACTGATTAATAAATCGACGTGCTTATTTTAATGCTTGATAAAAACTTCAAGATTGCCGTATGTCCCTTTAAGATAATAATTAATTAACTAACAAGGTTGTTTTTGTAACAAAAACATGTCTCCCACCACACACTCAGTGTAAGGCATATGAACCAACCTGGCTGAAAATTGTGCTCTGCATGTCGTCTCGATATGATGAACATTTATGCGAAGTTATTTCAAAATCCCTCAAGCGGTTCAATAGATATGGAGCGGACACGAAATATAGTTTGTATGACCTTCGATCTCTAAGTGTGACCTTGACCTTGAACGGATGTGGCTGGCAGTTGTGCTCTGCAAGTCGTCTCGATATGTGAACATTTGTGGCAAGTTATTTACAAATCCCTCAAGCGGTTGAAGTGATATGGCGGAGACACAAAATATAGTGCATATGACCCTCGATCTCTAAATGTGACCTTGACCTGGAATGGACATGGCTGGTAGTTGCACTCTGTAAGTCGTCTCGATGTGGTGAGCATTTATGGCAAGTTATTTCCAAATCTCTCAAGCGGTTCAAGTGATATGGCGGAAACACAAAATATAGTGCATATGACCTTCGACCTCTAAGTGTGACCTTAAACGGATGTGGCTGGAAGTTGCGCTCTGCACGTCGGCTAAATATGGTGAACATTTATGGCAAGTTATTTCCAAATCCATCAAGTGGTTCAGGAGATATGGTGGACATATGACGGACAGAGATCCAAGCTAAAAAAATATGTTTCCCCAGTATTGGGGGGAGGGGGGTGGACATAATAACTATTAGGACGCGTTAAAATTTGAACAACCAATATTTATTTCAGCACTAGTTTAAATAGGATGTTAAAAGTTGAAAGGGACAAAAGTAAGCCTGTTATCATTCTGATGAAACAGGGACAAACCCCTCCTAAAATCATTGTTACAGGTATAAATTAATATATACCTATGTAACCACTATTTAAGTCATACAAGTTTGACATTTCAGTGCGGAAATAACCACAGGTATACCAGTTCGCTGTGTTTGTAAATAAGTATGACTTTTTGCACTATTTGGACTTTTTGCACTGAAACAAAAACATATCAGATAAAAACATAATTTATTAATTTTGTCGGTGTGTCTTGGGCAAGACACTTTCCCTTAGCTCTAAATAACCTATACTGTGTTGATGAGCCGTTAAACAACATTCAATTCAATTATTAATCATAATATCAAAAAGAATCCAAATTCGAAAGAACAAGTAATTGAAAATTGTCAAAGTTTGTTTTTTCCCTTTATTTTCTGCAAATACATCTTCCATGATATTTTTCTTATACGCTTACTGTTTACTGCAAGCAGTGTTCAGTCGCAATAAAAAAACTGAGCCTTTGTAAAATTATATTCAATCAAATGATACTGTTACTAATGGAACATAAGAACCTACCTTTTTGTCGCCCCCTTTCGGCTTGTGGTGTATTTTATCTTTCGAGCCCACTTTACTCGATACATTGGAGAAATCTGCTTTTGATGAAAGCACTGTGATCTATCCAGGAAGAAAGAAGTGATAATCATTTGTGCCAAAGGTTTACTGGTGTAAATTTAACTGGTCATTCACAATCACAATTTCAGAATACTACTGTCTGACTTCATTTGAAATATTACCCCCATTATTCAATGATCCAATTAAAAAGTTTGTGATACTGCAAAGAAAATTCTCCTGACAAATTTGTTATTTGGATTCTTGACAGGGGACATGTGCTCACATTCCCTGCCTGGAAAGTATATTCCCCATCGCCTGACGGCTGGGGTGAAAATATTTTCAAAGGCATGGAATGTAAGCCTATTGGCTTGGGTGAATATATTTTCGAAAGCAGGGAACATAAGCCTGACAGCTCGGGTGAATATCTTTTCGAAGGCAGGGAATATAAGCCTGATGGCTTGGGTGAATATATTTTCGAAAGCAGGGAATATAAGCCTGACGGCTCAGGTGAATATTTCGAAGGCAGGGAATATAAGCCTGACAGCTCGGGTGAATATATTTTCGAAGGCAGGGAACATAAGCCTGACAGCTCGGGTGAATATCTTTTCAAAGGCAGGGAATATAAGCCTGACGGCTCAGGTGAATATATTTTCGAAGGCAGGGAATATAAGCCTGATGGGGGTGAATGTATTTTCGAAAGCAGGGAATATAAGCCTGACGGCTCAGGTGAATATTTCGAAGGCAGGGAACATAAGCCTGACAGCTCGGGTGAATATCTTTTCAAAGGCAGGGAATATAAGCCTGACAGCTCGGGTGAATATATTTTCGAAGGCAGGGAACATAAGCCTGACAGCTCGGGTGAATATCTTTTCAAAGGCAGGGAATATAAGCCTGACGGCTCAGGTGAATATATATTCGAAGGCAGGGAATATAAGCCTGATGGCTTGGGTGAATATATTTTTGAAAGCAGGGAATATAAGCCTGACGGCTCAGGTGAATATTTCGAAGGCAGGGAACATAAGCCTGACAGCTCGGGTGAATATCTTTTCAAAGGCAGGGAACATAAGCCTGACAGCTCGGGTGAATATATTTTCGAAGGCAGGGAACATAAGCCTGACAGCTCGGGTGAATATATTTTCGAAGGCAGGGAATATAAGCCTGACAGCTCGGGTGAATATATTTTCGAAGGCAGGGAACATAAGCCTGACAGCTCGGATGAACATATTTTCAAAGGCAGGGAATATAAGCCTGACAGCTCGGGTGAATATCTTTTCAAAGGCAGGGAATATAAGCCTGACGGCTCAGGTGAATATATTTTCGAAGGCAGGGAATACAAGCCTGACGGCTCGGGTGAATATATTTTCGAGGTCAGGGAATATAAACCTGACGGCTCAGGTGAATATATTTGCGAGGCAGATAAGCCTGACGGCTCATGTGAATATATTTTCGAAGGCAGGGAATATAAGCCTGACAGCTTGGGTGAATACATTTTCAAAAGCAGGGAATGTAAGCACATGTCCCCCGTCAAGAATCTAAACAACTAATTCTGTCATAGCAGTGTCGTGTATCTGTCCTAGGACTGGAACATTCCTTTCTAATTTTTATGAGAAACTCGTTTTCTTAAAGTGAAATAACTCAATCTTACAAGCTGATGTCGCCCTCAAATCAAATACTGTCAATGAAGGTATTTATACTTTTATGCCTGTACTGAGCAGCGCCTCGTCGATGGTTACAATTCTGCCTCCTCGGTTGAGTTTTCCTATCACATATGGGTACACGATGGATTCCAAAATTGCAAAATATTTGTTTAACAATGGCTTGAATTTGTGCTTTACCTTTTTCAACATTATTTTTGGTCAAACAAAGAAACGTGTGAAAATAAATCTACTTACATTGCCACCTCCTGGGGAATGCTGGACATTTTGCAATGAACCTATTTTGGAGTGCACATTTTGCACATTAGGGGAGGGTAATGTGGGGGATTTCACTGAAAATGAAGGAAAAAAGTTAATAAACAATAAGCATAGATACAGGATATTTGTTGTTTTAGAGTGAAAAACAGATTTTATTTCACCGCAAAGTGAGAAAACTTTATATTTTTATGAATGTGAAGAATGAGTTAAAACGTGATAGTTTGAAGTTTCCATGGCTGCTCAAAAGTTTCCATGGCTGCTCAAATCTTCTACAGAAGATGATCACTATATGAACCGTATATATTTTGTTATTTCAGGCTGGCGTAGACTAGTGGATAGTATGGTGGATGTGTAATCCGAAGGACTCTGGTTCAAGCCTCACTGGCGCCATCGAGTTTCGTCGGGTGTTTTCTTGGGCAAAACATTTTCCTGTAACTTTATATCAGATGGGACATAAAAACACGTTAAAGAACCATGAGAATCTATGTCTTAGTAAGATTAGTGCATGTTCCCATATTCCTGTGCACGCTTCTCCTCTCTCTAGAGCAGCTTTGAATAATCTTTAATATGTTGGTGAACCGTTAAACAACATTTTATTCAATTCAGTGTATTTATTTCAATACCACATTTGATTCAATTTGGTGTATTTATTTCAATACCACATTTGATTCAATTCAGTGTATTTATTTCAATACCACATTTGATTCAATTCAGTATATTTATTTCAATACCACATTTGATTCAATTCAGTGTATTTATTTCAATACCACATTTGATTCAATTCAGTGTATTTATTTCAATACTGTATCAATGATATTAACAAATAATCGTTAATTTGTTTTTAAGTTGATCAGTATGGGTACTCATTTAAATTGTCTCAAATGTCTTTAAAAGATACACATGGCAATCGAGATTTTTTAAAAACTACCAGCGAATATTAATTATAAGAATAGTATAAAGCAAATTGTATTTGCATATTATTAACTGCTGAATATATTGAACCAATAATATATTTAAACCTCTTGTAAAATAAGATTTTTTTATTTAATTATATACAAGCATGTTTAAAGTCAAAATGGCACTGGATAAATAAATTGAGATGCTAATTTCAATGCTTAATGCAGAGATGTACATACTTTTTGACAGCATTGAGTATTTACTCATCAGATTCAAAATGAATGAGTAAAAGGAACTCTCAGAGTAAGCTATTTCTTTAAATAGTTCAGGCTTTCAAAATGGATGTGAATTAAATAATAAATTTTAAAAGAAACAACTATTCTGATTAAAGGGACACTGTCCGTAACTTTAAGCTTATAAAACACACAATAATTATGTTCGCAAATATTTCACACTAAACATTGAATTTTTACTAAAAGCAAGATTGTTTAACGGAATTCAATCACTGTACAAAAAAAAGAAAATCCACTTCGTGCGTTTGAACTCGCAGCCCAAACTAAAATTACATTTTCTTTACACTCGCAGTAATAATAGTGTGCGTGAGCGTAAAGTTGTCGGACATCGCTCCCGACCGAGCTAAGCGGGCTATACATATTACGCAATACATACTATGGTGAAAACCTAATGCGCTAATGGAAGTCACGTGATCGCAGAAAAGGTAAATATTAAATACTATTCAAACTCACAAATGTATTCCTACATACTTCTTAGGGTCTATCCTCATGTTTTCATGTATACATTTCACTGAATAAAAGTCAGACAGTTATTTGGTTGTGCTCAATATCTGCTTTCTTACGGACAGTGTCCCTTTAAACTGTATGACCTTAAAGGGGTTGATGCACTATTTCCAAACACAGTTTATTTTAAAGGGCTCTGAAAAACTTGAAAAAAGCTGAAAGAATTATCAAAATGCCATGAAAAATAAAGAAGATATGACATATTGAAAATTTGCAAAGAACATAAATGGAGGCGGCCATCTTTGAACGATGACGTCATCGCGCCGTTTTACCATATATGGCATATTGACAAAATGTATTTTAAAGCAAAGAAAACCACTGCAAATTGATTAAAAATAAATATACAGATGTAAAATGCATACATTTTAATATTATTTTTCATTTGCAGTGATTTTCTTTGCTTTAAAAGACATTTTATCAATATGCCATATATGGTAAAACGGCGCGATGACGTCATCGTTCAAAGATGGCCGCCTCCATTTATGTTCTTTGCAAATTTTCAATAGGTCATATCTCCTTTATTTTTCATGGCATTTTGATAATTCTTTCAGCTTTTTTCAAGTTTTTCAGAGCCCTTTAAAATAAACTGTGTTTGAAAATAGTGCATCAACCCCTTTAATATTAGACACATAATGAAATCATGTAAATATGGAATAAACTCTACCACAGGACAATACTGTTTTGTTCTAATTTTTTTTACCACCTACCCCTTAAAATAATTTGGCCATTGTCACCCTACTACTCAGGCAACATGTATTTGTTTTTCTACACTTTATTTTGTTGGATAAATACATTAATTTTAAAAGTTATTTAAGAAATAATAAATATGTACCTGTGTTTTATCGGTGAAAAAAATACAGATAGTCATTTGGATGCGAGTAATTAAATCACTCGTGCGTCAATATTCATGATTTTTGAAAGTTTATAGATTTTTCGATGTAAGCTGATGAGTAAGGAGTAAACTGGGAGTTTTTGTAAAGAAGTAGAACACTCAAAAACTCAGCTTATCTACAGCTCTGTAATGATGAACACTTCCTTATTGCCTTGTGTCACTTTAATATCTATACTAATACTTCTGAACTGCGGAACATACAAGTATACAGCACAGCACGTCTGACTGCCACAAAAATGAAAGTGTAAACTAATTTAACCATTTTTAAATCTAAACAAACCTCTTTTAGGGGTATGGCTTGGACTAAATACGCCTTTGGGCGTGCTCGAGTCAGTCCGGGGTTTCACAGATCTGGTATCCAACTTGGCGTGTGTGGACAGTTTGACGTCCCCGCCTCCAGGCTTGTATTTAGGGTTGTTCGTGTCTGTGCCATATTTCTTTTTAATGTCCGCAGAGTTCTGAAGTATAAATGAATACAACATGATAAGTAACATTAGAAAAACAAGAGCACTGCCTAGCAGGGCATAGTTAAGTTCCAGCTTAAACCGTTTTCAAAGGGAAATAATTCAAAAAAGATGAACCAGAGAGTTACGGGCCTTTATAAGATCATACTGAAGACATGTGTTATGTTTCACTGTTTCATCCCTAACACTTTGGAAGTCATTAGCCACAATCACTTACAAAATGCCAGGTTAAGTTCCAACTTAAACCTTTTTTTAAAAGGCAATCATTTAAAAAATATGAACCATAGGTTACGGGCCTTTAACAGATCTATTCATTGGATCATTCTGAAGGCGTTTACACAGTCCTTATACTTTGAAAGCTGTTAGCCACAATCGGTTGTCAGGTAAAAGTTAATGGCCAGATAAAGGGACGGACAGACAGACGAATGCCACGACATAATACATCCCTACAGGCATATAATACGCAAATTCCTCATTGGCTAACCCAACATCAGTTACTTTTCATAAAGTTTTTAATCTGGTATCATAAACATCATCAGCAAAAGCAGCAGCAGCAATTTACCTATGAAACATTAGTGCTAAGATAATGGAGATTTAAGGTTTTCTCATGTCATATCCACTCTGATTATCCCTTAAAATAGGTACTCAACAATTACATAATTTTTTGCACATGCTAGGCCACATAATTATGATGATCGATTTTTTGTGGTAGAGGCAGATCATCCCATTTTTCCTGGGTAGAACCAGTATTATTTATCTCCTGCCATCCGTAGGAATCATAACTTTCTTACTTGACCAGTCGAGCTCCCAGTGGGATTCGAAACCTGCAGCGGTGAGAGATGAGAAAGTTTTAGACCCAACGTCTTTACTATCCTGGCCATGAAGGCAAGTTCTGACAACAAAATAAATCCAAAATGAAGAAAATGTGAACACCTGTTTAGCAGTTTACCAATGAAAATCAATTGTTTGGGACATGATGATACAATTATATCTCCGCTGGTAATAGAGGCTAGTACATGGGGGGGAACATTCAAACTGCTGACCGAGACAGAAT